>PVKA01002751.1:13244-120154 GCA_004027165.1 Ctenomys sociabilis
AAAAAAAAAAAAAAAAAAAAAAAAAAAAAAAAAAAAAAAAAAAAAAAAAAAAAAAAAAAATCATCCAGGCCCAGGGTGACAGCTCAGTGGCATTAGTGCTTTCCTGGTCAACACATGGTCCTGAGTTGGACCCCCAGGACAAACAAAACAAAAAACAAAATCACCAACTGTTAAAGTGGTACCAACAAGCCATGGATTGGTGATAAAATCCACGGAGGCACATCCTGCATGAGTGGTGAGCCCGAGAGGCAGGGTTTGGTTAGTAACTGAGCAGGCTTAGGCAGAGGTCAAGTCACAATGCTCAGAACCTGAAATTCTCTAATGAAATATCGATCATACCTAATCCACACAATTACTGTAATGATAAACTGGGAATGTATATAAAGCATCATGGGCATTATCTTCATAGAACACAAACTCAATAAATTACTACAAAGTAATCTTATGCTATTAACCAAAAAAAAAAAAAAAAAGGAAGAATTTAAGAATCTATTCTTTACTATATATTCAGTCAAGAAGTAAGAAGTATTAATTTCTACTTTGGGTCAAGTAGAAAGTACTCTACACTGTTTAATAATGGGGAATACTGAAATTTAAAAGTAAAAACAATTAAAATTTTATTCTTTCATCTGCATTAATAACATTCAAGTGCTAAACTGAAATACCCAGTTCATCTTCAGAGGAAGGGTAATGCTTCTTTGCCTTTCCTGTAGGGATATGCCTTTCTTTTTCTTCAACCTGGAATTACAAATGACCACATTATAGGCAGCAGAGTCAAGACCAAGCAGGCAGACAGCACCAAAACCCTACTGATATAGCAGTTTTGCTACAAAAATAAAGAATTTCAGACAATATTGTCGACATCCAGATTTAGATTAATTTTCTAAGCCTGACTTAGCTGGACTGAGTATAAACCATTATAAAAAATGAATTCTATCTGTATACACACTATATTTCAGCATTTCTAAAAACCATGCTTAAAATGTTTTTTCCCCTTACCTCTGAAGATAGGCTGGGTTTTACATTAATGGTACACTATAACCTATAGTGTTTTTCTGCACTTTCAATGGCCCACTAAAAATGAGATTCTTAGTTGTTAACAAATAGGTATATGAAAACACATTTGGTCATACAATGTAGACATTTCTAAACAATCCCAGGACCTGCCAAGTTACCTAAACATTACCAGAGCATAAGCAGGTAAAAGTGCATAACTCTTTTAACATTCCACTTAATACTTAATTTATACATACAAAAAGATAAAGCCTTTCTAAACTGTGTTCAGCTAAAAATAGTACCTATTAAACATGAAATGCTTGAAATTATGAAAACATACCTCCTTAGGGCTTGCTTCAGTACTATGACTTCTGTTTTTTTCTGTGTTGTCTTTTCTATCACTGGATGTCTCTGAGTAGCAAATTTAACAAAGAAAAAAGTCTTAAACACTTTTTCATTATGATATTCTCTCTAGGTATGTGTGAAAAAGTGGCTTTACTGAGTACCAGTGATGTATGAGGCACTGCAGCAGACAGTTAAGAAATGATTCTGGGTGGGATCCTTCCAACAATGCTGTCAGGCAAGTTTTAGTTTTGCCTACTGGTAGATGTGAGTACATGGGGTTCAATGTGGGAAGTTATATGTCCACGACTATGCACTGGATTTTACACTCAGACTTCAAGGCCTTTCCCTTGAGATTGGGTAGCACCTAAGTACTAAGAAATATCTGTGGAAAGTAAATATAAGAAAATAAAGTATAGTCATCAGAGCAGAGAATATTCAGCAATCTAACAATATCAAGTACAGAAGAAGGCAGAGTGACGACAGCTGCTTAGAGACAACGGGACACATCTAGGAACACTGGAGAGCTGACTATACCTGAGCAATTGTACCCTACAGATACAGATGTACTATGCATGTTCTGCAAAACAGGTAGTGGAGCATGCAAAGAAACTCTTTGTAATTAGCAAAAGTTGAAAACCACTTATCCACACACACACACACACACACACACACACACACACACACACACACGGAAAAATAACTAGTGTATTTATGCAGTGAAAAACTAACCAGCAAGTATTATGACTTTATGGTGCTGGGATCAAATCCAGAGTCTTATGCATGCTGAACAAGTGCTCTATCACTAAGTCACCCCACAAACTAGCAATTAGATGTTACACAAATCAACAGGACAAAATTTAAGAATATTTCATGTGAACAACTACAATGGAGACAGTTAATATAATATGGTACTGTTCACTTAAGGCTACATACTGTTATGAATCTAGGAATTTTATCTAATGAACAGAATTTCCTTTTTTAACATTAATTTTATTGAGAAACAAATAGCAATGATACAGTTTCAAAACAGGTTAGTGGGACAGTTACAATAATTAATACATTGTATATTGTTGTCTTTGTAGTAATTCATAGTACAAGTTGAAGACATGATATCCTGTTTAAACACTATTAGTACAAATCTTCTCATTGAATTAAAAGTAGCTGTTATACTACTTTGTAGTATATACAGATACAAAATGGTCCTTCATTTATATGCCTCTTTTTGGTTAGCTTTGTCAGAGATAGGTATTCCAAGGCCATTTAAGTATTATAGGTGTGTGAACTCAGCAAAATAATCCAATGAGAATTCTCTTTGGAGTAGGGTAAAAGGGAAAGAGATTAAGGAATATGAATACATTTGCAACATTTTCTGTGAGTCAATATGCCAAACTTCAAGATATGCTTAAATTAGGCAAAGGGTACATGAGTTTACAATTACCACTATTTTACTTTTAAATATGGTAGTATTATAAAGTAAATGTATGATGAATAGAGAATTAGCAAAATCATTAGGAATCAGCAAAATCCTACACCCTCATTGGAGTTGGTGGCAGTACAGGTTGCATCAAGTAAGACCTCAGACCTGGGAGAAGACCCACAAAAGGAGATGCCTGATCTGCTACTGCACTGCACCTACCTGCAGAAGTTCACACATGTTAATTATTAGCATTGAACTTCTGGACTTTGGTGGTACAAACCACAGGGCTGATGCCTTCTGTATTCTTATGGGCCCTTTGGTAGCTATTTCAATCAAGGTTCCATTTCCCAGCTGGACAGCTTTGAACAAGTCTTCTGCTCTCTACAACCCTCAGTTTCCTCAACTGTAGATGAGATGCTTAACACTCCATTAGACTATATGAATTAGGTGAGATGTAAAGTAAGTAACACAGACCTTGGCCCTGAAAAAAATGCTAAGTGTGATATTAAAATTACTACTAACGAATTCAATGACTTACCTTTGTTACAAGATTTATTAGTAATTTCTGCATTTGTTCGTGAGCATGAGTTCTCAACCTGAATACAAAATGTAAAGCATAATTTACCATCTGAAAGAACACTTTCAATGTAGTAGGGAAAAGGGAATCTGGCTGCATGTGGAAATCCCCCAAGAAATGAGAATATATGTTCTCCTCAGTGTATCCAGAAGCTGATAAGCATAAAATAGTTCCTTTGTGAAAAAATTTCAATTTAATTTTTCAGTGCTTATTATCTTCAAAATGGAGATAATAAATAAATAAAAAGGGCGATAACAGATTTCTTAGTTGCAAAAAAGGAAAATAAGAGGCACATTTCTGATTTTTATGAATGTCCTTATCTAGACATCAAGAGTTCTCATGATTTTATTGCTTTCTTGAAAAAGTCTTGAAGGATTCAACCATAGGAGCATCTTTGTGGCAAATCTTGTCTGTTGTTATGTTATGTATTTTAAATGAAAAGGGAACACCTCAGAATACCCTACAACATTTTAAGTCCTAGCCACAGAGCTCAGTGCCCATTTGTAGAACTGCTTTGTAGCTAAGTGGCTGGTAACTGACTTTGACCCACTTCTATCTCTGTAAGGCCTGAACTATGCCAACCGGGGCTTTCCTCTTCCTCTTTTCTCAGCATAGAACACACAACTAAGCATCCAGCTATGACACAGTGCACACAACTGAGCATCCAGCTATGACAGTGCTTCAGTGGTGAGGTAGCTATCAGGAACTTACAGCAGTGATAGGCCCTCAAGATATTCCAGCTCTAAGGGTGCTGAAGAGAATGCAACTGTCTGTGATTTGCAAGGGTTTTACAAAATGTTCACTCCTGGTACTGTCAGGTTCCCCATAAATACGGTAAGGAAGGAAAACAAAAAACAAAACCTACTTTTTTTCACTGTGAAAGGTGTGTCTGTCTACAGCATCATGACGATTTCATACAATAGAATTCAATTTTTAATTCTATTATAATAAGAAAACCAGATCATTCAGAGTGAAGATTTTTTTTTTTTTTTGGTGGAACCAGGGATTGAACTCAGGCTCTTGCCCTTGGCAGGCAAGCGCTTATTCTACTGAGCCATCTCCCTGCCCTGAAAACCAGATCATTCAGAACTCATCAGCAATAACAGTGAACATGGAGAAGGCAGGGAAACCCTGCTGTCAGTGTTAGCACTGGAAAAGAGCAAGCACCCATGGCCTACTGAATCCAGATGAGGTGCAGACAGCCTCTCCCCTGTATGGCTCCCTCCCTCCACCAACTTCATCACCACCACAGAATCACTGCCACTACAGTTACTTACATGTGGGGATTCATTCAGCAATGGGGGTTTTCTTTGTAGCTCAACTGTTCAGAAACAAAAATGAGACATTAAGGAAACAACAATGCTTTTCAATTACACAGAAAAAAATAGACTTTCAGGGTAGTTAAATATGATTATTTTACCAAGTGTGCCTTGGTGAATCAAAAAACTCTGGCCAATTGTTTTTTATGATCTGTGTTCCATCTACTATCAGAAAAACAATGGAAATTAATGTTGCCTACATGTTTTGCAATAATGGCAGCAGTCCATTAAGCTGCTACAGTGATTTAACTGTTTTGGTGATCTGGAGTTCTGAATAATGTGGAAGACCTTCATGTAACTTAACAGTTAAGCCACAGTATAACACTGGTTCATTTAAAAATAATGCCATCAAATGAAGTTAGATCCTATCCCTTCAAACAGCCAGTCTGTTTAATAGTCTCTGGAAACTTGAAGTACAAGGTCTACTGTTTCTACTCAACAGTGACAGAACACACATATTTCCTTTGAACAACTTCCTTTTACGTAAATAGATCTCTTATTGAATTGTACCTAAACACACTAAACCAGCCTAAAATGTAACTGGGGAACAAAGGACTTTAGAACCCAAAAATGTTCCCTCCTTGAAAAGGAGATGCTATGTGAACTGTGAAGCTCGTGACCAGGGTACATTTTAACTAACATATCTTGGATAACTTGGGCGTCAATGACTTAATGGGGGATTGATGCATGCTGCGAGACTGGTTGGTATTGCTACTTGGTGATACTGTTTAGAAAGGCTCCGAACTCTTGCTGCTCCCACCTCCCCAGGGAGTGGTCATGGAGTTTTAGACATGATCAGTTGTGTGATCTAAATTTTCCACACCCACTGCCACTTATACATCTGCCTGTGAATTCCAGTCAAGGACTTCTTTTCATCACTCCTTTCAACCTTGACTTCCCCAGTTCTTACAAGTACCTGATTTGCTTTGCCATATGAATACATTCAAGACTGAGTTGAGTCTGGTAGGTAATACAGCTGCCTCCCCAGAACTTCCCCCAAGAGCCCAGGACTTCGGTCTAGGACAGTGTGACTTCATAAACAAAAACGCTTGACTTAATTTCTCTAGTCACAGCACTGGTTCAGGGCAGACAGATATATATATATACTCCAATGTAGAGTAAATCTTTGGGACTTTGGCCACAAAGACAAAGCTATTTTCCTAGAGGCATGAATGAGAGAGAAAGCAATGTCCTCTGTGGAAGGATAAGAGAAAAAACTGAGCATCTACTAGATGTGCCTGTATGGATACCAGCTTGCTCTTGGATTATACTTTGTCTTTTTAGCTTTGTGAGCTGATAAATTATTTTTAAGCAATTACAGATTTATAGGGATTTCTGTCATTTTCCACCAAATCACTTTGTTGCAGCTAAAATGCAGATATTCAACACTTTTAAAATAAAGGCAATCTGGCTTAAACTGGGTCATATACTCTAGAAGTGCATAGTCCTATTTTTCTTCCTCTTTCCTCTGGGGCTGAGGATTTAATGAAGGCCTTTGCACAGAGGGGGACAATCTACTACGGGCCGCACTCCCAGCAGGACTTCTTTTTTCAAGATAGGAATCAGAAGAAAATACATTAACAAGCAAAGCCTAAATTTATAATTTGTGATGGTCCCCAATTCCTCCAGCTCCCTTGTAAGTTCCTGGGGCTCCTTCCATCAAGGGAAACATTAACGCCCCATCAATGTTAAGATGTTATTTGAGGGGCTGGGGAGAGAGCTCAGTAGATTAAGTGCTTGACTGGCAAGTGCAAGGGCCAGAGTTTGATCCCTGGTTCCAACAAAAAAAAAAGTTATTTGGCTTATGAACTTAAGAGCACACAGTGAAGTTTTCCAGAGGCATGAGATGCATCCACAAAATCTGAATAGTTCATTAAAATATAATTGTAAATCTGTGATGGATCTTCTCCTTATACTTTCACCAGAACAGCAAAACAGAAGGTGGAATACAGGAAAATCGGTAGCTTTCTATTAAGCCCAACTTGAAAGAGATTTATAAAAATGTAAACCACACAATGTTCTTTTCAATAAATTTTGTTTTTTTTTGGGAAATCTAGTTTCTTTTTTTTTTTTTTACTTAAAAAGGATTAAGTTATATTGACTTTATTGTATTGAGTCAGTACTTATAAGTCAGTTTTAATTCCTTATTTGGTAAATGTCAAAAGGTATAATTCACACCACAAAAGCTCTTTGAGGGCTTCAGGATTTGTAAAGAGTGTAAAGTGGTCTGAAACCACAGTGCTGAGAGCTGCTGCCCTGCTCCTTTCTGATATGGAGGTGCGGCTACACACACACATTAGCAGCTGCTGAAGAACAATGCTCCAGAGTTTGGGAAGATGGCATGTGCGCTGAGGCAGGCTTTAGTGCTGACACTGGGCAAAAGCCAGAGTCCTCAGGCAGAGATAGTGGGGTAACAGGGACATGATGAGGGAGCTGTCGGCCGACCCCTTGGGGATATGCTGCACAGGCCTTGGATGACAAGAAAGACATCTGGGACAAAGCATGTGCTCTATATACTTCTCTTTTCTAAATACTTTTTGTTACATGGAGATATCAAGTTTAAGCAACTACCTTATTGTGTATGTAATTGACATTTAATGAAAGTTAAAGATGACTTTTAGTATAGGCTAAAAAAGGAAGGAGTAATTCCCTTTAACCTATAAGAAAGTGAGCAGCTAGCAAGGCACAGCAGTGAAAACTTGCAATTTCAGCTGCCAAGAAAGCTGAGGTGAGAGAATAGTAACTACAAGGCCAGCCTGGGCAACTCAGGAACAGCTGGTCTCAAAGCTTTTTAAAAGGTTTAGTGTAGCTCAATGCAGGAAAAGAGACAAGTCAGGTACTGGTTTTAAGCTGCAATAAAAGGTTCAAATACATGAAACACAGAAAGGGTCAACATGCAGTAAAAGGTGCTTACCCATTCCACTTGGATTTCCCTTACACTGTCTTTCTTGCACTGCTAGAATTTCATGTTTTTTTTCTTCCTTTGAAGGCACAAATGTCTAAAAAAATCCAAAGCACCATAAACATAAGTTAGTTTGGTTTTTACAAGGAGCCTGAACTAGAAAAATAACCTAGCATCTTGAAACAATATGACTCTACTCTCAAGCCCATATAAAACTAAAAAACGAAGATACTACTCTTTAAAAAGAAAAAATTTAAAAAAGCTCAATCCAATCTTACACTTCATCCTTCAGTGCGTCTCATACTACTTTAAAAGTAAACAGTGTGATGTGGCCCTTCCTAGAGTTCCTGTCCCGCCAGGCTCAGCCTCACACTGGTCCCTGTGAGCTACTCCAGGCTCGGGTGCATGCTCCACCCAGTGCAGCACACACACCCCTCGGCCTGAGAGGTTTCCTTGCCTTCTGCTTATGGCACTTTCACACTTTCGGAACCCCACTCGAGTGCCCCTGAACAAGTGTTCCTATCTTCACACCACCAGCCTTTTTGGGTAAGCTATGCCCCCTTCCACCCTGTTCCTGACCCCTAGGTGCACTCAGACCTTGTGATCTTGTCACATACAACTGAAAGCTGGAAAGAGAGCATGGAGACTGAATGGTCTAAAGCATTTTATTCTAAAAGGGATGGGTGGGAAACAAAATTAAACTTATGTAGAGCAATGTCAGAATCTAATTTCTTTTCAAAGATATCCTTTCATGGGTGTGAATCACAGACTAGAAGGGGACATGGAGGAAATGACAGGAACTACTAGAATAAAGAGGGTGTGGGTAGAAATGGCCAAGCTTCCATTCTACTTTCAGAATGGAATCTGTAAGAGTCAGCAATGGATTAAATGTAGGTGACACCCATGGTGAGAAATGGATGACTATATTTACTAAGATTATTGAAGTTCTCAGGCCCCCATCCAGGATATGGCAACAACAATTAGAAGTACAGAGAAACAGTAGCAGTATACTGTGCATCTGTCACTCTCTTGATTGTTAAATGGCTTACATACATTAACAGTTCAGCACAGCTGAATTATCAACCATACCTTGGACTGCAAGTTGGCTGTCGGTTCTGATCCTTTTAAATCCTTCAGAGGAGATTCCTCATTGCCTAGTGAAATTCAAATTATTGAAATACTAAGGATAATTTAAGAATCTAATTATAAAATACATTCTAAACCAAAAAGAAACAGGATTTTATCTGGCAGACCAACCTACTTTCTTTTGCTTGCTCATTTTACTATAAGGAACAATAAAAAAAGACTAAACACATTGTGCAAAATGAGACTGGCATATAAGGTAGGGGCATTTGCTCATTTAGAGGGAGTAGAGTTTGCATAGCTAAGATGGTTGCACAGAAACAAAACAAAACAGTATTGAGGGAGGCATTGTATTCTCCAGCAGTTTTCTGTAATCATTTCCGTCAAGATGGTCACTGAGGTACATTCTTAATAAAGGTAATTTATGAACTGATTCATTTCACTTGCTTCATGCTAAAAGCAAAATTAAACATAGAAAAAAAACCAAAAAGACAATTGAAGAAAACAAAAGGCTAATGCAATCTTAGAGACTCAATTTCACCCTGGTCTTGCTTCTTTGTGTTTCTCTTGACCTTCTGCAGATAGGGTTTTTGCAGTTTCCCTTACCTGCCTCACACATAAAACACCTTTCAAAGAAAAGCCTTCTTTTCTTTAGTCTAAGGTCCTAAAGGCTTTTTCTTGTTAAAAACTCTCCTGTTTTTTGCTCTTCCAGGCTAAAAGTAGAGAAGGAGGAATAACAGACTGCAGCAACGACTGTGTAATAAAAGCTTTCAGAGCATTCGACTTACACTTGGCTAAATTGAATAGAAAATCTTACTCATTCCAGTCCTTAGAACCTTTCTCCAATCTCCCAAGTCCTTGTAATGAACAGGACCAGTCCTGTGGGCCTTAATTTCCAGATTATACAATTAGGTCAGCTCAAGTCTAAACATCTGACATTAGAGCCAGGAAGAAAGGGCAGTCCCTAGCCCCTTCAAGTCTCGTTATTCTCATTCTATCCTATGCATGGTCACCGTACAAAGTTTCTGACAACTTGGGTGCTATACATGGCTAGATGCATGCCTGTCTTCCCATCTTGACAACTATTTAAAGACTGGCATTCTACAGAATCTGATTTTGTCAGGAGGGAATTCCTATCTTTTTCAAACATACTCTAAACCAGAAATGAACTCATTTTGCTTCAACAGTAAATTCAGCTAGAAAACAATGAGGGACTGCAGATGTTAGCTGGTAGAGCACCTAATACATATGAAGCTCTAGGCTTGTTCCCAGCACACACGCAAACCCCAGGGGTGCCCTGACTACAAGTAGCATGCTGACCAAACTCATACTCACTACAAAATCCAAGTAAAATGAGTAACGTTTAGAATATTTGCTTTTATAGTATCACTGCTACCCCTCCCCCGCCTTACTACCCACTTGCTGCAACAGAGGGCCTCAGGCACAGTACAAATTACTTAAATTTCCTGGTCCTATTGCTTCCTTATGAAATGAGGGGGAAAGAGTGTACATCTCCTACTCTGTGGTGAGGACTCTTCCTCCTGTCTGGCAGGACAGCTGAGGATGGAGGTGGGCAGGGACTCAGTGACAGAGCACTTGCACAGCTTGTGCAGCCTTGGGTCTGACCTCAGAAACACAACCACTATACAGGGCAGAGAACTCTGTGGGCAAGCAGCGCTGAGCTGAGCTCGCCTGAGTCAGCCTACTTCCTCTTCTTTTCTAAAACACATGAAACAGATCTAAATGTTTAAATAGAAGTGTTTTTCAGAGTAGTTCAACAAGGGGCTGGGAAGATAGCTCAGTAGAATAAATGGTTGCCTGGCAAGCACAAGGGCCCGAGTTTAATCCCCGGTTCTGGAAAAAAAAAAAAAAAAAAAAAAAAAAAAAAAAAAAAAAAAAAAAAAAAAAAAAAAAAAAAAAAAAAAAAAATATATATATATATATATATATATATATATATATATATATATATATATGTATGGCAGAGAACCTCAACACGGTTTACATCTCAACATCACTCTGAAGCCTCATGCCAGCCTAGACAGGACGCTGGAAAGTCAACTGGATTCAAGGGCATGATAACTGGCTTGTGGGTAGGAGGCTGGCTGCAAGAGGTGGTCACTGGGGGTTTGACCAAGAAGGCCATGTTGCTCTCCCCTGCTGCTGGGCACACCAGAGCAGCTCTCTTCCACCCCAACTCTCTGTCTCTTTGACTTGCCCTGGAGTCAGCAGGCCATGGGCTGGAATGTGAGCTAGAATGCTGCTGCCCTTCCTTAAATTGTGCGAGTTAAGTATTTTGCCATGTTATGATACAAGAAAAATTATGTAGATTATGAAACCCAAACCAGGTTAGAACGGTAAGTTTTAAATAAACTGCTATGTAACTGTCTTTGTAAAAACTAAAATATGTAATTAAAAATTGACTGGGGCCTGCCATACCATCTCTGCCCCTGGAGCATGCTGAGACTGGGCATGGTGGCACACGCCTGTAATCTCAGCTCTTGGGAGGTTGTGACCAGGCGGATCACTACGCATCCAATCTAGTAGTGAGATCCTGAACACCCCGGAGACCCTTCCCTAAAATGCACAAAATAAATAAAAACAAACATTGATTACCTTTCTCACACAAATTTTGCTCAGCACAAACAGTGACCTCAAGAGCTCCTTCCCTGATGAGTGACGTTCTCACACTATGCCCTGGTTCTGTTTTCTCAGGACAAGCTACATCAGTCCACTGGCCACTGTGATCACTCTCTATAGTCAAGTCTCCCTCACATCCAGGAGCAGATACAGTGACATGATAGGCACAGGCAAGGACTGCTGTATGAGAATCAAGTTTTGTCTCCTGGCACACAATAAATTTAGTGGCAGTGGTTTTCATGGTGTCCTCAGGACCCAGCTCGTCTGGAGGAACAGAGCAACACTCTACAGCAGGATCTCTGACAGGTGATACGCTATCAATGTTTTTAGCACCGGTGTTTACTGCTGCCAAACAGTGGGTGCTGACAGAAAGGCCCTCAGCCAGCTGCCCAGAATGGCCTGGTCCTCTCAGTTGGGCAGATGAGGTAGCACTCCTCTCTGTGCCCTTCCCTGATGAATAGGCCATGACACCACCCTCTGCAGTCTCAGCTGATGGACTTTCTTTCTCAGTCTGAGCAGAGTTCAAGGATACATTTTTCTTTTCTACGTCTAAGAGATGTGCAGTGCTCTGGTTTTGTCCTGCTGCAGAAGGGTCTGGTCCAGGGCAGCCCCTGCCATGTCTGCTCCTCTCTTCAGCATACTCAGCACTGGATTGGCCCTGGCCAGCTGAAGGCCCACAGACTGGCAGCTGGTCATGCCCTTCCTCAGTGCTCATGGCTGGCATGGGTTTCCCTTTCTTGTCTCCTGCAATCAGTCCAGGGCATTGAGTGCTATTATCAGCAGCAAGGCTGGGCATGGGGACCTCACACTTGTTCTCTCTGGCTGTGGACAGCTCATGATGCTCCATGGGCTTTTGTGCAGCCAGCTGATCCTCTCTGGACTGGTCCAAGTTGGCAACTGTCAGCACACACTCTGCTGTGCTGGTGCAGATGACAGTAGCATCACTGCAGTCTTCCACTCTTGCAATGGTGGCTTGGTCCTCATCTAGGGGGACAGCACCAACCATGATTGCCTCACACCCTTCAGTGCTAGTGGAAATCATGGCAGTATCGTTTGTCTCTTCTGCTGTAGTGACTGAAGGGCAGGCCACCTCCTGAGGGGCGGCGCTGGACACAGAGCCGTCACAGTCCTCCACTGAGCTGGTCGAGATGACCGCATTCCCGTCTGTAGCAGACTGTGTGTTTGCACTTGCACCAGAAACGCAGGCCTCACAGTCTTCAGTTATACTGGTGGAAATGAGAGCACACTCATCTTTTTCTTCCTTGCTGGTTGAGGCAAGAGGACCTTCAACTTCTGCAGGAGCACTAGGCATAGGTATGTCAAAGTCCTCTGTGCTCACGAAGACCGGACCGTTAGCCCTTTCTTCAACCACTGTGACCGGCTGCTGACTTTCAGCACAGTTGAGGGTCACTGCGCTAGAAATAGGCACTTCAAACTCTTCCCCTATGCTGGTGGAAATCATGGCACACTCGTCTTTCTCTTCACATATGCTGGCAGGAAGCTGGTCTGCATCACCCGAAACTGCACTGGGTGTGGGGGCCTCAAATTCCTCCATGTTTACCTCGGCGCCTTGTGCATTTTCTTCACTTCTCAGGATACCCGAATGGCCTTCTCCTGCATCTGGAATCGTGCTCACCTGAGGGGCACAATCATTGGATGTACTGGTGGAAATCATCAGGCCTTTGCCTTGACGTTCACCCCCAGCGAAGCCATCCTGGTTGGAAATATCACTGACTGTAGTAGCCATGAGGCCATCACATTCTTCATGTTCGGCAGAGGTGATGACATCTTCATCTTCCTTTTCACTTGGTGATGTGTGATCCACTTCACATTCCAGCATGACACCAGATACAAGAACATAACTGCCCTCCACCAGGCCAGTGGAAATAGTGGTATCTTCAGCCTTTTCTTTCCTACCCAGCTGACTACCACTTTGGTCCAAAGCCGCACTCACCATGGGACCCTCGCAATCTCCCAGAACTGGTGCCCCTTCACTCTTCCCTACAGCTGCACTGGTCACACTGCTTTCTACAATCCCCTTGGCACTGGAGCAGATCTCTGTGTCTTTGAGTTCCTTCTCTGCAGTACTCACACTATCAACGTTACTTTCATTTGCATTCACGAGGGTTGCCCCAGCCTCAGTGTCCACGCGGTCTGCTATAGGACCAACCTGACTGTCACCTTCTGCACTTTCGCATAACACACCTTCATTGTCCTCGCCTATCATAGCTGAGCACGTGGAAGCATGTCCAACCTCATTGCCTCTCTCAGTGCTGGTCACAATACCCTCATCCTCCTCATCCTCTTCCTTTGCACCTGTGCTGGTCACAATGCCTTCGTCATCACAGGGGCCAGTGGCAACTAAGGGGACAGCAGTAACTTCTTTGGCTACTGTGCTGTCCATTGCATTCTCTCCACTTTCTTCTGTTTCAGAACTTATTGGACAGCCCTCACCACTATCTTCTGAGCCCGTGCAACTCGCCGGCCCCTCACCATCTTCCTCTGTTATGCCTGTGCTAGTGACTGCGCTCTCACCTTCTGCCCCATCAATCACAGACCCATCACCTTCCTGGGTGGCGCTTGTACCAGGGGGTACATTGTTGTCTACCAAGACCACCTCTGCCCCTGCAGCCATGCCCTCTTCCCTGGGCCCTCCTCCTGTTACAAAGTTATTGCTTCTGCCTTCTGTTCCTGTGCATGTCACAGTGCCCTCTGTTTCTTTTTTGGGACCCATTCCTGTCTGGTCTCCCTGGGTGCCATCAGCCTCTTCATTGCTCATGGATCCTGTCCTTATTTCTGTGCCAGCACTCGTAACTGCACCATCGCTTTCGACTTCACTAATAAAAGTAACAGTCCCTTCCACCATTTCTGAGTCTCTGCTTGAAGAGCCATCACACTTTTCTTCAGAGCCTGCACTGGTTACTGCGTCATCTTTCTCTTCGGACACAATGCTATTCACACTGGCTTTGGTTTCACATGGACGAACAGCTGCAGGGGCTGTGGCTCCATCTAATTCAGCCATGGTACACTCTCCACTTTCGCCTTCCTTGGTGCTTGTGAGCAAAGTTTCACTTTCAGCAAATCCTTCAGTGACAATACCCCCACCCTCTTCGGCTGCAGCAAAAACAGTGCATTCACTGGCTTCTGCCCCACCCTGGAGGGGATTGCTTATGGCACAGGCACCCACTATGAAGCCTTCATCTGCTTCAATGCTGGTGCACGGCAGAGCCACTCTCCTCTCTCCTGTTTCTGAGGAAGTAGTGGTGGCATCTCCACCCTTTGCTGGGATCAAGGTGATGTCCTGGTCCTTCCCTTCAGTACTAGTGGGGACAGAAGCCTTTTCTGCTCTATGAGACCCAGTTGCTCCATCCCTTTGCTGCAGAATGGAGGATGCAACATCCCTTCCACCACTGGTGTCTACTTCAGTGTTTTGGCTTCTACTTTCAGCACTAGCTGATATATTTATCTCACCTGGGCTAAGAGTGCATGTAAGGGCAACAGTTCCCCCATTTTTTTCTGTAGCCATAACTGTCTGCTTTATAGTGGGCTCTACACTGAAGTCATTTTCTTTCTGGGTTGTTTCCATCAGGCTGTCTTTGTCAATGTTGTTTCTCACAATCATGTCTGTGAAATCGCTGGTAAGAGGTGTATTTATTTTAAAATCTCCACTGCCTAGCACTGTGGCCTGGTGGCCTTCTGGAATGTGACTTCTGCCAGCCATGCTTGTTTCTGCTGATGGACCTACTGTGGAACCTTCACTATCTTTGCTAGCACTGGGCCCAGGAACCTCTGATTTCTTAACATTTAAGCTTTGGTTAGGGGGATCAGCATGAGCCACAAGGGAGGTGCTGCCGATGCCCCTTTCTGAGGCAGTTCTGTCAACTACAGGAATTACAGCTGAAGCTCGAGATTCAGTCTGAGGCACAACATTCCCTGAATTTAAAGTCAGAGGGGGGTTTGCATCTGTGGAATGTTCAAAAGCAAGGTCTCCTTGAATAACATGCTCTTCAGTGGGTCTGGCTGAGCATTTCAAGTCCCTCTGCAGCCCATCACTTTCTGAAGGTGGAGGAGGCAATATTCTATGACTCATTTCGGAGTCTGTGCTCATTTCTTGACCTCCCTGTTGAACAAGCTCTTTCTCCCTGGGATTTGGTTTGGACATGGCACTCTGGATCTGTACTTTCTTGGCCAAGGTGCTTTTGTGGTCAGTTTGCTTTTCTGAATTGCTAGATGCTCCTGTTCCACGGCCCAGTTTACAGGCTGTAGCTGGTTTCGTATCTGTGGCGGTTTTTAATTCTTCTTTTACAGCTGGAGTAGTAGCTTTTTGTTTTGTGACATTTTCAGAGTCTTTATCTTGTTGAGAACTATTATTGCTGTTGTCTTGGGTTTTAGGTACTTCAAATACATTTCCAGCACCTGCATCAGAACCAGTTTCCATTGGCTCTAGTTCGGGGACTGACGTATCACTTCTTTTTGGTTTCTGAAGGGAGGAACTACTTAGAGTACCCAAAAGGCTTGCTAATTTTTCTTCTCCTTTGGTCATTTCGTGTGATACACTTCCTCTTCGATTTTCACACAACCTTCTACTTAATTTCTTTTCTGCGACTGAAACATTCCCTCTCGACTTTTCATGATTGCCATCAGTTTCTTTACCATCTTTGTCATCTAATTTATTTTCCTCCTTCTTTTTTACATCTTTACTACTATGCTTTATGCTTCTGCTTTTGTGCCCATCTGATAACTTCCTTTCAAGTCTGGAGGAGCCTGACTCCTTCTCTCCTTTACATTTCTCCTTTAGCAGTGGTAGTTTAGCTCTGTGACTGGAATCTTTCTGTATACTATGTGAAGAAGAAGCACTCTCTAATACAGGTTCAACACCAGTTTCTTCTAGGGGTTTGTCCTCAACTTTAGCCTTGCGTGGTTTATCTGGGTCATTTTCTTCTGTGGTCTTTTCCTTCTCTGGTTTTGGAGTGGCACCCTGTTTTGTGACACTTTCTTGTAATTCTGTTTCACCAACTCTTAACTGTTTGCCTTGACCTTTTGATTTTGACTTCAAAATAAGCTTATCTTCCAGCAAGCTCTTTGTTCTTCTCTTCTCCTTGTGAACAAGCTCTTCTGGTTTTACATTGTTATCTACATTAGTTGGGTCTGTGTCACATTTATCTTCTGAATAACTTTCGCTTCTTCTCTGTCCAGTGACATGCTGCTTAGAATTTGTATCTTTCTGAATTTTGCTGTCACTTGATCTTCTTGATTTGTGCTCTGCTTTAGTTTTCTCAGTTGACAGATGTCTCTCTTTTTTGCTGTTTTCCTTACGAACATTCTCATCTGTTTTTATAATATATTCAGACACTGGCTTTCCATCTTTGCCTAAAACTGACAATTTCCTTTCAGTCCTATGTTTACTTTTTCGTTCAGCTTTATCATCTGAAGAAGGCTTTGTTTGTTGACTTTGCTTCTGAGTATTTTCCTCTACTTTTAAACCTTTCTCTGAAGGATGTGTTTCAGTCTCATCCCCTGTTTTATGTGTGCTATCACCCTTGTATTTATGTTTTGTAGACAATTTCTCTTCTAACAGAGTTTTTTCCTTTTCAGTTTTCTCCTTGGAGGATTTTGCCTCTTTCTTAGGCAGGCTTTTCAAGTGTGACACTTCCGAATCATCTTTCTTTAGATGCTTTTCATTTTTAAGTGTGTTTTTCTGTTTCTGAGGTTCTTCTGTGCCAACTTCTGAGCGTTCTGTTTGTCTTTTTCCATCTCTTGTATCAATTTCCTCCTGTGCCACTTCCAATACAACAGGGGTAGATGTTCGCCTTTTATGTTCTCTCTCTAATTTAGATTCATTTTTGTTTTCATCAGCAGAATGTAAAGATTCTGAAAGTCTCCGGGCAGGCTTACTTGGCTCGCTTTTTGTATGAGCATGCTTTAATTCTTTTGAAGAAGATGGCTTTTCCTTTTCACAGTGCTATGAGAGAATAAAGGTTAAAATATGAGCAATGCATAAATCAATTTAGATTCAAATTTAATATTTGGTGCATTTAAAACAGGTAACACATATGGCTGTGTAAATAGAGGAAAGAAATGGATTCTCTGTATATATTTCCAGTTTCAAATGATCTGGTCAAGGGTGCAGGCTAATAATCCCAGCACTCGGAAGGCTAAGAAAGGAGAATCACTGTGAGTTTCTGAGGCCATCCCGAGTTCAAGGCCAGCCTGAACTACACAGTGAGATCTTGTCAGGAAAAATAAATAAGGGCTGGGGAGACAGCTCAGTAGAATAAGCACTTGCTGGCAAGTGCAAGGGCCTGAGTTCAATCCCCAGTTCCACAAAAAATAAACAGCCGGGCATGGTGGCGCATGCCTGTAATCCCAGCACTAGGGAGGCTGAGGCAGGAGGATTGTTGTGAGTTCGAGACCAGCCTGAGCTACAAAGTGAGCTTAAGGCCAGCCTGAACTGCACAGTGAGACCCTGTCTCAAAAAGACAAAAAATAAATAGATAAATAAATAAATAAATAAAATTAAAAATAAATTAAGTCTTATATACAATCTAAGTGTTTACATACAAGAGCTTAAATAACATACCCTTCAATGTAACATTTTGCAAACAAAAATAGAAAATCTACAAAGAAACAAAATGATTAAAATGTGAGAAACATTTTTTCCAGATCACTTCCACTGTAAAAAATGACATCCTGGGGCTGGCCTGATAGCTCAGAGGACTAAAGGGCCTGAGAAGGGAGTTCTATCCCCATATGCTGTGCTGGTCCCTCCCCTAAGGTGCTCAGAGGGTGACGGTAGCACATGCCCGTAATCCCAGTGCTTCAGAGGCTGAAATCAGGAAGATCACTATGAGTCTAATATGTGTAGTGAGACCCTGTATGAAATACAGTAAAAAAATAAAAAAAATTATATCCCTATGTGGACAAGGAATGAAAGAACAAAACAGATGCTCTGTTATGGTTGATATTTTAGACCTGTTTTCCTATTTTACTCCTTCTCAGGATTAATACCAGGAACTGTTATTATATGTGTGTGAGAAACAGGGTTAGGGTGAAAGGAAAAGAACAGAGCCTATTTATTAAATAAAAGATGCAAATGTATCAAAATAAAACATTAAAAAAGATATAAATCAACTCACCAAAATGAGGAATTCAGGCCATACTAGGATGGGTGTTCAAGAATGCTAAAGGAAAGAATTTTTTTTTTTTTTTGGCAGAACCAGGGATTGAACTCCGACCCTTGTGCTTGCCAGGGAAGCGCTAATTCTACTGAGCCATCTCCCCAGCCCCCCAAATTTTTTATTTTATGTGGAAAAGATGAAACTACATTCAAAGTTTTACTATCAAAGACTAGAAAGTCTGTATCTAATGAAAGAATATTTGAAACAGGATTTTTTATTAAGACATACCTCACTTGTTTTAAGGCTTTCTTTACAGTCTTCTTCAGACTGCTGTTTCTTTTTGGCATTCTCTTCAGTGTTCCTAAAGGAGGGGAAATGTCCATTATGAATACTAACTCAACAGTAGGAATTTCTCAGTAAGGTAAGAAAAACACATTCCTTTATGATAAGCACCAAATTCATGAACATCAACTTAAATCCTACTCTTAGCTGACACGGAGTTCATAGTGTCAAATGTGGTATGAACTACTCTGGGTGCTAAAGAAAAGTGTAGCTGAAGCCAACGCTCTTGATTCACTGCATGAAGATCAATACGGTATGAACTATGTTTATATCTTAAAAATCTTGCCATCTTTGTGAGTGAATATTGTAGCATTTTTTATTCAGATCAATTGAAATGAGATACAGTAAAGAGAGCTGACTCTTCTCAACAAACTCTACAAACTTAGTGCTTCATTTATCTTGAAGCCCATCATTAACTGCAACCTGACAGAACAGCAAAATTGTAGCCCATGCTCACGTGACCTCACAGCTACTCTCCCAGTGTTTTTGGTTTTTCAATTCTTACAGAATTAGAAATGATAATGTAGGATTAAAAATAACCTTGGATTAGAGGGAGAAACATGGGATACTGGCAAAAAAAAACCATGTGAAGGGCTGGAGAGTAGATGCAATTATTATAAGTGGGTCCATTTCTAGAGGAATTCTAGAAGGTCCATAAACTCTCTGACATTCTGATTCTGTGTATTGGCAAATGTGTATTTTTCTAGAGAGAAGGTATAAAGATTTCATGAGATCACAAAAAAAGTAACTGATACATTAAACGGTGGGGATTTAGTTCAGTGGTAGACTAGCATTTGCCTAGCATGCATGAGGTTCTGGATTTGATATGCTGCAAATATATTATATACAAAACACGTAATTACTTTGAAATGTTAAGATAATGAATTAAGGCAGTAAAAAGGAAACCTAAGCTACTATATAAGCATGCAGTAACATACACACTGAAGGTATAAACCTTCACTACCATGAAGGCTTTGTTTTTGCTGGAAGTACCATGCATTCAACTGAGTACTACAATTAGAACAAGACCAGATATAATATGTACCTTGAATCTTTCCTTCTTTTTTTGCTTAAGGCTACCTTTTTCTCTAAAACTTTTCGTTCTTTAAGAACTTCTTTAATTCTAGGGGTTTTTGGTTCCAAACTCTTTGTTGCTGATTCTTCTAAGTCCACACTATTTTTGCCTAGAAAAGAAGCAGTCAGTAAACTGTTTCAGAAAATGGTTTCAAAAACAATGCTGTATTTATTTTTCATTGAAACTTCATTTACTTATTTGTTTATTTATTTATTTTTGGTGTTACTGGGGATTGAACTCAGAACCTTGTGCCTGCCAGGCAAGCGCTTATTCTACTGAGTTATTTCCTTGGCCCCAAACTTTATAATTATTGTAAAAATCAAAAAAATAGCTTTAAAGCCCTTAAGTTGTACTGAAATAAACGTACTAGAACTCAATTTTCTTTTCATCAATATTGCAATACACTCAGCATGTGTGAGATCCTGAGTTCAATACTTAGTAATAAAAACGTCAATTTTAATCCTATTCTTAGTTGACATGGAGGTCATAATGCCAAATGTGGTAAAACAAAAACAAAAGCCAAAAGTTAGCATTGAACATAGCTGACTTTACTATTATCAACAGTGATGCTAACAACCATATTCCAATGATAATGCAGCCCATTTTTCAGGGGAAGATAAATTCTTAACATAACTGGCATAAATTAATGTTCAATGCTTAATTTACAGGTAGGGATATAATACAAAAGGTAACTGACTAAACACATCAGATTAAAAAAGAAAATTGCCCATACTTGCGAATAGGCAATTTTATTTTATATTCTTGTCATAAGACCAGAATAACTAGAATACAATGGCATACACGAGATAGTTTAAAATAATTAAATTTAATAGGTACTCTACCTTGACTTTTCCCTTTGGAAGACTTCGTTTTTTCTGCTTTCTGTTTTCGTTTTTCTTCAAGTTTCTCCCTATTAATTTGTCTTCTTAAAAGTCTTTCTTCTTTTTCTTTTGCCTAAAATCACAAAATAATCAAAATCATCATTAGGCAAAAGCATAGACACTGAAAGAAAACATACAGGAAAAAGGTCTGTCCTTCAGTTGTTTTTTCAAATAAATGCAAAAGTACATATATTCTCTCCTCTCTTCTCTAAACAGATACATACACTCTGAATAGTTACATATAAAGCATTTATGTGTGAGTGTATATTTGTTTATATGTTGAGTGTGTGTTTCAATTTGGGAGCTACCAGAAGAATAAGAGAAAGATGTGAACTTTTTCCTTTCTTAAGACTGCCATTATGGGAAAGGTATAATTCTGGTAAAGGTAGTTAGAAGATGGTTCAAAAGACAAAAAAACAAAAACAAAAATTGTGGTTCAACAAGCTGGCTGTTTCAGTTTACAAAGACAGTGACAAGTTTCATTGAAGCCGGATGTGGTGGCACATACTGGCAATCCCAGTACTTGAAAGACTGAAGCAGAAAGATCGCCCTGAGTTTAAGGCCAGCCTGCAATACCTAGTGAATTCAATGCCAACCTGAGTACATAGCAAGACCCTTTCTCAAAAAACATAAATATGTGAACAAATCAATGAATGGACAAACGGTGTCACTGAGCATCAAGTGTGTAAAGGTAGGAAAAGCCAGTATGTAGATTCAAGTGACTGCAACTCTGAACTGGTGATTCTACTAGGGATACTGGCTTTGGATGTGGGATTTTGTGCTGTCACATTTTAAACCATGAAAAATTCACATTCAATGTGCTAATACCATTCCTGGCCCACAGGTGAAAGTCCAAGAGCCAAAAACCCTAAAACATATAACTGCAGACATGCAACCCTTTCAAGAGACAACAATGTAAGAATGACTATTCCCGTATTGGTGCAGAAAATTTTATTTCAATTGTAAGCCAACTTAAAATTGATGTACATATACAATTACATAGAAATTTTCTTTAGAGACCTACTATAAACTCAAAGGCATATCTATCTTGTAATTGGAAGAATTATCAAACCTTCCCTATTAATCTGTCTTAAGTCTTCCAACCCTTCCATATGCATTCCTTATGTGGACTGTATTTCTCTATTAACTTTATGATAATAGCTACATATTACATTCTAGTCTCACTTGCTGCATACTGATACAAACATTTCCATTCTATGAAACACAAGATCCTGGGCAGTTTTTCACTTCTATCAATAAAATGAGACAAATACCTCTGCCCCTGTGTATGGTTTACTTCACCTAGTGAAATGACAAGTTCCTGAAGAGAAGGCCATGTCTCTGCTTCTTACAGACATCAGCACTCTGCACTGTATTCAGGTTTTCACCTGCTGCAGGAAGCTACCACATAACAGCTCAGTTAGACTTACGATTGACTGTCGCCGCTGTTCTACTGTGAGCTCGTCATCAGAATCACTGTAGTACTTCGAGTAAAGATACGGTTTGTGAACATAAGCATGTCGGACACTTCTTGCTTTTCCTTCACTAGAATCACCAACTTTTGTTTTATTCTGTTTGCTCTTCTCTTCATCTGAAAGTCAACAGAAAGAACACTACTTCTGTGACATTACCCGTTAGTGGGCATTACGCGTCAGTTGTTATTAAAAGAAAAACTTCTGACAGATTTTAGTTTAGTTTATTTGGGCACAAGTTGATTCAAGAACTTTGTATACAAGCAGAGAACCAGGAAGGTTCACAGAATTTTGTGTCTAGCAGTGTGAACACCAAGTTTTATGGGCTGAATGTGGAAGCAAAGTCAGTCACTATGCAGGATACAGCAAGACCTTTGCCTTGTTTGCAGGAAACGACAAGAATTGTCTAATTAGAGGTTAACTAGTGGTTTCTGATAGCCTAATCTAAGCTTAGGTTTTGTTGTTCACAGCATTTTTAATCTGCTTATGCAGGAACCCTAGGAACCCAAGGAGTAGGGACTGCCTCAGCATATTTTCCTTTACTTCTACCTTCTTAAAGCAATACTCTTTTGACAAATAGTTGTTTCTCAGTTGACTTGATACCAATGCTTTACAAACTGACTTGAATGAGATTTTATATTTTTTTAAACCAGGAACTGAACTCAGCACCTCTTGCTTGATAGGCAGGCACCATGCTGCTAAACTACATCCCTGTCCCTGTGACATTTTAGTGACTACCTTTGAGTTCAGAAGAGAGGTAGGACTCAATAACAATTCCTATACCAAGCATACATTAACATCCTATGCCTTAGGAAGATAGTTTCATTTGATATAGAAAGTGACAAAGGGCAAGAGAAAAAGGTTTCCATCTACTTTATGAGTTAAAACAGCCTTCTCCTTGCTTCTTCTTAGCCTCAATTAAGCATAAAGCTAGCCCTATCAGAGGAACATATTTAAAAGCTGCTCAAAGCACTGAGTATCAGAGCTACAGCTCAGGAACGGAGAATGGTGTTCAGAGTGCTAGCAAATGACTTGTGAGGACAAGACAGGACAATGAATGATGCTTGAGTCTGAGAAAAACTGTGGTGTAAGTTCTACTTTGTCTCTTGATTTTCTCCCAAGATATCCTGTCCAAAGGCAGTAAGAGTTAAAAGATGGTACCTAAGAGCAAGTGAAAATAAAACACAGTTATTTTGATTGTTAAAGAAAGTTAGGAGAGGGCCGGCCAAATAACTTCTGTAAGCATGGTCGATCCTCGGCCATGCCTATGCTGGCCCTGCCCCTGGGGTGCACTGAGACAACGATTGAGACTGGGCATGGTGGTGTGTGCCTGTAATTCCAGCATTTGGGAGGCTGTAAATAGGAGAATCACTATGAGTTTGAGCTAGTAGTGAGACCCTGAACACCCTGTAGACCCTTCCCTGAAAATATAGAAAAGGAAAGTTAGAAGAATTTAGTCACAGGGTAAAGAATACATACAGCACTGTTTAGAAGCAGATAGCCAGTCTGAAATCTGCACTAGGTAGGACTTCTATGGCTTTCAACGAGACATACTTCCCATGGACTGTGGGGAGGACTATAGAAGTCATTACACAGAAGGCCAAAGCCCAGTCCCTAGAACACTGTTAGCTGGAAAACACACTGTATGGTTAGGAATTCAGCCTAGCTTCAAGGGGCGTGGCCTCTGGCCTAGGTTTCTGAGGTCACTGTGAAGTCCTGGGAATGTTGTGCCTAACAAACCAAATGACCTACGATGTGACACAGAGGGCTTCTAGCTGGCCTCTAGGGGGAAGGCTGTTATCCAGCTGTCAACAACCATTACCTGCTGGAGCCCCAGTAAGAACTTTGGA
Organism: Ctenomys sociabilis; assembly: GCA_004027165.1. Taxonomy (NCBI): domain Eukaryota; kingdom Metazoa; phylum Chordata; class Mammalia; order Rodentia; family Ctenomyidae; genus Ctenomys; species Ctenomys sociabilis. The sequence continues at coordinate 37,262 of PVKA01002751.1, forward strand.
CTCCAAGGCTCTGGTGAACAATACTTGGGTATATGAGCAGATATGGATACCACACTATAAGCCCATAGAGTAAGGAGGACCACCAAGAGACTTTCTGTTTGGAACATTCTTGGATTCACCCTATGTATCTCTTCCTCTGGCTGATCTTAGTCAGAGCCCTTTACATGCAATAATCTGTATCTGTGATAGAGCAGCTTTTACAGATTTCTCTAAACATTTCAAAGGGTGGTCTTGCGGACCCCTCAATTTGGATTTATCTTGTGTATTATGCTTCCCCAAAACATTCCATACACATAAAAGCCATGTTTATATACATTACCTCATTCAAACCCTAATCATCTTGGGGATCAAGTTTTAAGACAGAGAACTGATGACCTACTAATTTACCAAGCTTGAGACAGGCAACCTTAGAGATGGGACTCAGAAACAATCGTTCTACTATAACTTCCCATGCTCTTGACATGAAGCCACACTGAGCCCCAGAGTGCACAAATAATGCTCAGTGGAAGTCAGGAAAAGCACTGCTAAGGAAAAGGCCTTACCATCTGATGTAATCTCTCCTTCTTCCATGCTATCAGACATGACAACCTCCTCCTCAGTGTCTTCTTCAAAAGATGAAAGGTCACTGGTATGAACAGAGCTAACTGTGATGTCAGTAAGTCCATCTACATCAGAGTCTATTAAAGAACAATCTGCCAGAAGGAAATAAATAGGAAAACAAATCAGCCTATTATAGGAACATACTCAAAGCACAATTCCTAAACAATATTTAAATTCTTCTAAGTCCATGCCAAATAAATTATCAAACAGAAAGGCAAACTAGTATTCTATAGCAATACTCCTGGGTCCAGGAGTAGGAACACCTTGGAAGACAAGTTTTAGTCATTTTATGCAGCAGGTAGACACTACATAATATAAGTAAAATGCACAAAAGACTGAGATATACAACTGGAGTAAAGTTGCATGGGATAATAATGTGTGTGAATAAATTCCAAGACAAATGATAAATTTTATAGTTGCTTAATTTTTTGTGAATAGATGTATTAGGATAGGACAGAATACATAAATGTTTATTTCTCTCTTTTAGCACAGGGAACAAAGGCTTCAGAATTTGGAGGGGGAAAAATTAACAAATTTATTAAAGTTTGAAGCCCAACAGACCCAAACTAGAATCCTTTTCCTTTAAACTTGTGCTGAGTTTTGAGTTGTAACGTACCTTCCTTTGCTCCTTCAACAGGTTTAGTTCTGCCACTGTTCTTTTCTGAAGAAAGTTTTGGACCTTCTACTTCTTTTTCCTTTGCTTGTTTTTCATCTTTTACTTTTAATGTATCTTCACTCCTTTTTGAGTAATCTAGTTTCTTTTCAGCTTTTTCTTTCTTTTCTTTTTTCCTTTCTCCTTTATCACTGCTGTCTGGTTTCTTTTCACCTTTGTCTACTGATTTATTCTTTTGGTCACTACTTTCCTGCTGAACATCCTTATTTGGCAGAATCAAGCTATTATTCTCTTTCATTTGATTTTTTATTTCTTCAGGTGAGCCCTGAAGATCTCCAAGTTCTTCAGACTTTGGGGCTGTGTCCAATCCTTCCCCTAGACAGTCATGCACAGTCTTTTCTTTGCCGACCACATCCTCTGAAGATCTTTCTTTGTCAGTGCTAGTGTCCATGCTTGGCTGGGAGGGGAGTTTTTTGGATGGTCTCTCACTGGCCTTGGAGCTTGACATTTCGGTCGAGGCCCGGGCAGCACTAGCTTCCTGGTTAAGAGAAGTTATGGTTTCTAAGATTGACATGGCATCATTGGCTACATTAGCACTGGGACCAGGAGTAGGGACACCTTGGAGGAAAGACAAGTTTTAGTCAGTTTATGCAACAGGTAGACACTTCCGATCAACACTACATGGTACTGTCACCTTCAAACCATGAGTTTCCTCAAGCTTTCAGATACCACTCTAGTACTATTTAGAATTCTCCTTACCACCATATCTTAGAAGAATATCAGGAAATCTAATGGGCTAATTTCCAAAACCATTGGCTCTATTTCAATTGTTCCTTTTGTTATGATATACACACCCATCTTTCATTACTTAAATGCTTTTTATTTTGTATTAATCTCAGAAAATGAAATGCTATGCCAGCTGAAAAACTTGGTTGATATTTGAAGCAATTTCACTTAGAGCAGATAAACACTGTGAAGAACCAAATATGCTTAACGTGACACTTGGTTCAAGAAGAAAAGCAATGGAACTGACCAAGAGCAAATGCAAAGCACCTTGTGTAATGGTGGAAGAGTCTGGTTTCTCATCAGTAGGAGCTGCACTGCCACCTGCTTCCTCTTTGTGATTGAGTGTGGCCAAAAACTCATGCACTGCTTTCTCCACCTGAGGTCTGAATGTGTGGTTGATCTTTGGATCCACGACCTGAGAAATAATTCGGTCGATACCAGATTCCAGCATTCCTGATCTGAAATTCAAGATAATTCACAGAAAGGCAAAGAAATAGTTTTATATTATTTGTACTACTTTTCAATAAACCGTATTTATTCAGTGTATATGGTTCAGTATTGAAATGCCCTAATTCATTCATCTGAATAGACCAAAGAAAGAAAGAAAAGGCAGAAAAAAAGGTGAATCCAGAAAGCTGGCTGCTTTGGAAGTACTTTACTATATTACAAAAAACAAAACAGAACAAAACAAAACAACAACAAAAAAACCCAAAAAAACTGATGCTGGTGGAAAAATTACAACAAATCCTTTAGCACTCACTGACCACTTTTTCAGGTGAAGGTGTTACTGTCACTTCCTACATCCCCTCCTTTTAATGAGCAAACTTAATATTTACTAGAAGAAAGAAAGCTATTGTCCAAGGGACAGGAGGTGGACTCGAGTGGGTTGTCCCCCTCCTACACCCTCTTTATCTATGATATATGGGAACAGACAACTATTAAGTTTTGAACATAAGATAATCAACAGATTCTGGGAAAAAAAAGAAAGATCAGGTAACTTTTTTTTTTCTCAGATAACTTTTATAAGTATTAGAATTTCTAGGACACAAAGAAAAAGCTATAATTTTATTAAAAGAAAAACTTGAAAGATTTCTAGTATCTTCATAATATAAAAACTGGATGATTAATTTATGAGGCAACTGTGGTATGAGTATCTTGCGCCTAACAGTTGCTAGACCACCCTACAGCTAGGAATCAGCATTCTCTCTGCCAGCTGGGGGGGCAGATACAAACCAGTAAAATACAAGTGGAGCTGGTGTGGTGGGATGTGCTCATAATTGTGGCACTTGGGAAACTGAGGCAAGAGGATCCAAGTCTGAGGCCAGTGTGGGCTATGTAGCAAGTTCAAGGCTGGACTGAACTACACAGTGAGAGTCTGTATCAGAAAAACCAAACAAGAAGAAAAAAAGATGACAGGCATATACTATGGGAAAGAGATAAGAACATGCCCAAGATAACTTGTGTGTAAAGCCAGACAAAGGAACTTTTCAGACATTTTAGCAGAGTATTGATTTCTACACAGAGAAGAAATGGTGTTCAGAGCAAAGAAAGATACACAACAGGGGAAGTGCTGAGGATGTGATCTGAACTGTATGCTGCACAGAGAGTCTGAGTGACACACTAGAGGACGAGCATCTGGGAGGCAACGCGCTGGTCCCTGCCAGCCTCCAGGCCTGTGGTCTCCACAGCTTGGATGCGAGATCTCTCCTCATACTTCACACAAGTTATTTTTGAGAGCAGCTCTGTCTTGGGGTGGATCCTGGATTCCAGTTTAATTTCCTGAGGCAACTTGCTGCCTTGTGATACTATAATTCTACTTATGTGGGGCATAGAGAAAAATGAGCCGACAAGGAACAAAGTAGGTTACCCACTTTATTTTTTAAAGTTCTAAAGACTAAAGAAAAACCAATACACATCTTAGACTAAGATTGTTTTAAATCAGGAAAAGAAATAGAAGCAATCTTGAATGCTCCTAAGACACAAGTCCCAAAGCATAAAATACAAGTAAAAACGGTATAGAAAATAACACTTGTCTATTCCCAAACTCTCTTTCTCTACCTGTATTCTTGTGCTAGAAACTAGCAAAACATGCCTTCTTCAGTCCTCTCATCAATGCACATTGGCTCTGATCTCAAACTAGAGGCCAGAGACACAGAGCATACTACACGTGGTGGGCTTGCCACCCTGGGGAGAGGCCAGGGTGCTCTGCAGAGTGGAGAAGCCTCCTTGGTAGCCTCCAGGGCCAGGATGAAAGATGGAAACTGATGTTTTCTTAGTTAATATTACTTCCTTGTCTCCCTGTTAATTTTATTCAGCTAAAATCAATATATGAAACCATCTAGGAGGTTTATATTCTGTAGCAAAAAATGAATGGCTTAATAAATTTTTTTTCCCTGATTAAATTAAATTTGATGATTAAATATAATCAGGCTAGGGAGAAAGCTCAGTGGTATAAGTGCCTGCCTGAAAAAAAAAAAAAAAATAGTGCCTGCCTGACAAGCACAGGTCCTATGTTCGATCCCCAGCACAAAAATAAATACAATTATCAGAAATTGCTGGTGTTAGACCATTTTGTACTACAAAAAAAGTTGCAGATGGCTCAACTTTACTCAACTTTCTCAAAGTATATGTATGAAAAACTTTTTGAAATTGTATTTACACACAATTCCATTAAGAACATTTAAAAATGTTATATGCAATATAAAACTTTACTAATGGAATTTAAATGAAAAAACTTACTTAAAATTGACATAGTTATAGGGCTGGCCAAATAGTTCAGCAGATTAGGGGACCGATCCCTGGGCCTGCTGTGCCAGCCCTGCCCCTGGGAAGCACTGAGACTGGTGATTGAGACTGGGCATGGTGGCGCATGCCTGTAATCCCAGCACTTGGGAGGATTGCTATAAGTCTGATCTAGTAGTGAGAACCTGAACATCCTGTTAGACCCTTCCCTAAAATAAAAAAAAAAAGACAAACTTGAAGGAAACGTGGGAGGTCCTAGGAAACAGCAATGTCTAAATTACGCAGAAGACTGGTTGCTGTTTCTCTCCCACTGTATCTCTAAGCCAAAGTGTGCCTCTCTACTCAGAGAGGATGGCTCTAGTATGCATCACTACCAGTCACAGAACTCCTTGGTCCTCTCCAAACATGTTTTGGGCTCAGGGGTCTCATGTTGGTACTGTACAAGTGGTTGATTTTCACAAGATTTGAACGGGGTTCCTTTAAAGAAAATAAATGACCATTTTCTTATCTTACAGATCTTACTGAAAAGTACATGAAATATCACTAAGTTTGTGTTCCATTTCAGATTTTTCAAGATATGAAGAGAAAGAACACAATATTCTATAAAATATGCTTTTATAGAAATCATGCAATCACTGGTGGAAAATGAGCAGCCAGGAGTGGCAGGAACTGTCAGTAAGCCTGCCCCAGTGACTATTCCAGAACTCTCCTGGTTATTCTCCTGAAGGCCTGCAGAAAGCAAGTAACCTCCGTGTGGGTCACTCAACAAATTTCTTCTGTCTCTTTTTCTTCTGGACTTTTTCCCCGAACAGGAATTATTATAATGCAGCCCCTAAGGACATCTTTTGATCTCACCTGGACTCTTTTAGAGGTTCCTCAAACATCCATTAAAATATGGACAATAAAGCTACTGTTCATTTTGCTCTTCTCTTATTCACAAAGAGATACATTTTAAGCATGCAGCTTCCTGATTTCTAGTATTACCTGGGGCTAAATGGAAATGGATCTGTTAGTTAAGGTGTGAATTTTTACTTCTAGGGCATCCTGTGGCTTGATCTCTCACACTAAGTGGATTCTTACAGAACAAGAGGTGGCAGGTATAAAATGGACTGCCCGTTTAAAAGCCACATTCATTCTCAAAAATGTTCCTGAAAGCATTGCAGAAGGATTAATAGCTCTTTAGCTACCCCCTTTGTGGAATGAAAAGGCAAGGGTCAAGGGTCTTCTTGTTATATTCAAAACCAAGGACAAGACTGTAAACTAGGTTTTCTTTTTGGAGTAAATTATCACACACACACACACACACACACACACACACACACACACACACACACACACACCCCTGGTCTTTCTAGTATTCCAGCTCTTATTTTACATTCACTCAAACTGACTCACCCCCAACACACTATATTGTCACAGAGCCAAAGTCATTAAAAGAGTTAAAAAAAAGTATTTTTTGGGGGTCTGTATAAGAAGATTTGGTTTCATATCAAAGGAAAGTATTTTAACTTCCTTTGATGTTTAATGGTTTTATTTGTAAATAAAACAAGAATAATGTAGCCATCTCTGAGGGTCAGGAAAATAGTTGTATATAAAGATGTATAAGATATTATGGCATTAATCATTTATTAGTATTTTATTTTGATTTTTAAAAAAGTGTTATTTTCTTCCTTCAAGCATGCCTATAAGTAGATAGCAAAACTTTATGCTGTTAAAGTTCATCAGAGAAGTGTGAAATGATCAGTGAGGAGGAGAGTGGCATACAATCCAGCACTCAGGAGGTTGAGTCAGGAGGATCACTGTGAGTTCAAGGCCAGCCTGAACTATATAGTGAGACCCTTAAAACAATAAAGAAACGTGAACAGAATACTCCAACATTACACATCACACATAGTAGCCATACCAACTCCACAAAAACTGCCAACATCAGTAGGTGAACAAACTGAAATGTTTCTACTTTCAGATAAAGTAGGATGTGACATTTTAAACCTGTTCCAGGACAGGAATTCTGAGACTTACTTAAGGACTTGCTGTCTAATATTGTTTCTTAGTTGATTCTTGTTGAGATGAGGACTCCAAGTGTGAGTTGCCAAGTGGTTTGCAACAAAGTTATCAACACGCTGTCTTAGGTTCTGATAGGCAGGCTGGAAAGAAAAAAAAAAAAAACATACATATTAACAAGGTCCCATGTTGTGTACTATCCATACCAGTCTCAGGAATTTGAGTATCTTTATTTCCTATCAAAATGACAACCAAATTTCACAGCACGTGACAATTTTATTAATTTATGCTCACTCAAGTCCTGCCTAATTCCTCTAAGCCAAAGTGTTTGAAGATAAGGAACACAAAGAGGAAAAGCACACCTCTTCATAGACAAAGAATTAGAATATAAAACACAACCAAATGTTAACTTATGAGATGATGGCTAAGAAGCAGAAGCAGGCCTTTTTTTGAGAGTGTGGTATGTGAACTACAAAATCAGTTCAGAAATTTCACAATGCAGGAAAAGCACCACAGATGTGAAAGTGCAGGGCCAGGGGCATCTGGTGAACCACAAACTGGTGATCTGATTCACTTGGAGAAGAGAATACGAAAAGTAAAGAAATTAACTTGGAGACATGGATTGGGGCCAGGAGCTGGAAGGCTTTGCGTACCTGTCCAAGCAAGTCTGCAACTACAGAGTGTGGAATGAGGAGCAGGACATCTATGAGCAGCAACGTGACAGCTGACCCCCTGGATGACCAATCACAGGGCACTAGTAAACAGCATCAGATACACTGGAAAGTTTGGGAAAACTGGCATGGCTAAGATCTATGCTATGTCAGGCTGGGAGGGTAGCACAGTGGCATAAGTGCCAGCAGGCAGGCACAAGGTCCCAAATTTGAACTACAGTACCATACAAAAAAGACAAAGATCTGTGCCTTGTCAATCGCTCAAACCAGGCATTCAATGTGATGGAAGGCAGCAGGAGCAATTTCAATACCAGGAGACAGAGGTTGGGGAGGTGTGAGACACTTTGGCTGTCATAACTGTGGAGGTGCTGCTGGAATCTAGTGAGGGGCAGTGCTGGTGCCAAACATTCTGCAGTGCACAGGACAGCCACATTGCTGGAACATTCAGTCCGGCTGAGAACCCCTGCTGTAAGGGGGGGAGCAGAGAAAGAGGGCATAGTCAGAGCACCTCTACTTTTTCAAGGTCATCCCTACCTTTCATGGTCTTTCATTTTCTCTCATGGGGCTATTAGTGCAGACAGTTTCAGGGGCCTTAATGATTTTTGAACTTCTGCAGCAAAATGCAGCCTTTACTTATGCTGTTTGCACATTTTACCTTTAATGTTCACATTCCAGCAATAGAATCTCACACAACCACTGTTCCTCCTATCTGTCCATCTGGTAAACTCCTTACCTTCCAAGCTTACTCTAACCTGTGAAGTCATCCTGACACCTAAGAAAAAGTGTTTATGGCCTTCTCCTATGTTCCTGCTATCTTCTATACATATATTATTTCAGCAAACCTACTGCACTGTATGTTGGGGAAGGGGGAAAATTTACCTCTTCCACCCTTAGTTTTCATCTTCACAAGATCTATCACTCTGTTGGTAGATAAATAATGTAAAACATAGTTCTCAGATGACTGGGTACTTACATATGACACAGAATGACGAGTTTCACCCCTATGAAATACCTGTCACCACTTCCAATTTCCAGATTTTTGCTTGCGTCTGTTTTCTACTCTATAGGAAAGCTTCACAATTATTTCTCATTTATCTGAATTGACATGAACTAAAACCAATTTTTTTCTCCATGATTCCTGAGCATAATTCTTTATAGTATTCCCAAATCTAACACTGATTAAGATTAAATTATCACAATACATCTAGCATTCTTCTCTCCACAAGTTCCAATCTGAACTACTGAGCCAGTCATTTTTCTTGTTTCCAAGTTCACCTTCCTTTGGCAAATTGTCAGAGCTAGGGTATATCTAGGCTCTACTTCCCAATACCTTCTGTACTAATTTGTTCCAAAATTCTCATCTGCTATCTACAACATTGTGCCTGGCCTCCCAAATATCTATTTCCCACCAAAGTTCAGAACCATTCTAAAATTAGGGTAATCACATAATTCATTGTCTGAAGTAGACTGTTAAAGGGAACAAAGGAAACACTATTAATAATCACTCATGGTCAACCTATATAAAATAGGTTTTGCTCCAGACCTGCTAATGGTTTCTAGTTCAAAGAAAAGCCCACAAAAGTAAATTGATATTTAAATCTGGGAAGGAAGGAGGGCACTTTCCCTCTCAGCAGGCTCTGGCCTCAGGTCTTCAGCACTCTTCAAGGTTTCCACAAGAAGTGCCCTGGGCCTTTCCATCTCTTTAGAGATAGCAGTATGATCCTAGTGAAATTTTCAACAACTGACCCAAACAAAATAGTGGGTGCTCCATTCCTGTCCTATCTGCCCACCTTCCTTTCTAAAAGCTTTACATTAATTTTGTGTTCTTCTCTGACAGGCCATCGGATCTGTAACAGTGAGACTTTTGGTTCACTTTGACCCCTGGCCCTTAAAACAATGCCTGGTGCACAGAACTCACTTAGTAAATGTTTTTGGTGAATACAATGACCAGGCCAATAACAAGAATGTTCTGAAAGGTTACTATTTGGGGAGAGGGGAGCTATTGGTTTGTTTAGCTCCCTGCCTAGGCAGAATGATGGCTTCTTTTTTTTTGGCCAAACAAGGGATTTAACTCAGGCCCTTGCACTTGCCGGAAGTGCTTATTCCATTGAGCCACCTCCCTTGCCTGAATGATGGTTTCTTGATCTTTCCTCCATAGTCTTCATTTGCTAAACATAAAGGAAACAGATTGGCTGTGGAGCCACCAGGCTTGCAACAGAAAGCTGAGAACTTATATCTACAACCTTAACAATAGTTGTGGTTGTAGGCTCCTACTGTTTGACAAGAATTGGTCTAACAATTTGATTTTCCTCAGTTAAGGCCAACTGATGAGAAGAGAGTTTGGGAGAGTTCTAGTTTCCTGGAGCAGCAGCAGACTAGTACTTCTTATCCTGGTTTAAACATATTGACCTCGATAAAAAAGTTTTGCTCTTGGAGAGCACTTATCAGGTATTAAATATCTTTATTCTTCAACATGTACATGACTTAAAAAAAACCCAGTTACTGGTACAACTCTGTACCAATAACAGATAAGATCTGACAGAACTGCAGGTCTGTTTTTCTGATTCATTTATCAAAAGTACCATATTATAAGTGGTGGACTGGAACCAAAGATTCCCTTCAAGTGAAGATCTTGCTTAAACAGGGAATCATATTTCTACTCTTGCCTACTAACCACTATTATGGATGTTAAGCTCCTATGGGGAAAAAAAACCTGTAGTATTTATATTTTCAATGTATTTTTTAAGTAAAAAGGTATATAAATGGCACTCAGTAAGAATTTAAAAAGTTGACACATTTTTGGCTACAATAGAGGAAGAAAAGGAGGAGGAACCAGTAAAGGTAAGCTGGGATTGATGTGGGGAAGATTTGCGCAAGAACTTGAGTATAATACAACTCCAATCATTCCAAGTGCTTCCTGTGGTCCGGAAGGTAACATCACTTCAACTATACTCTTGTGGCCTCAAACATTTAAACAGGAAAGTTTGTACCTGGACCCCTGAACTCTACTAAGTTAAGACACACAAAGCTGCATAAAAGCAAGCATTTTGAATTACTAAAAGGGCATTTTAATGCCAGTATGCAAAGGGCACAGCTTTCCTTAATCGAAGGACCTGTGGTTCTCCATTACAAAAAGGCTTTTTTGGGGGGGGGGGGTGTTTGCCAGGGAAGCGCTAATTTCTCTGAGCCATCTCCCTGGCCCCTCAAAAAGGCTTTAAATACAAAGCTTTCATAGAGATAAAGACATAGAATGAATAAAAAATTGAGGCTCAGATATTGTATCCTTTTCCCAATCAGTATGCTAAATTTTCAGGTTGCATACTCAATGGTAACACATTTATAGCTTTCTGATACAGCGAAGTGCGTAACTTTTACTGCCCATGAATTATTTTTCCCACTAAATAAAAAAAGCAATAGATATTACTTTAAAAACACATGGCCGTTAATATTCCTAGTATCCGCAAAGAAAGCAAGCCAAATAAATCCAAATAAACACGCCCAAGTAAACTAAATTCTTCAGAATACAAAAATGCTGGTACCCTGATAAGTTGCCTAACTGTGCAACTCCGAGCCTAGAGCAACTCACAGATGCTGCAGACACTTTTCTTTTAAAATAATAAAACCAGGGTGCCTCGGGCCAGCACTGCAATGAAATCATCCTCCGGCCACAACAACTCTAATCCAAAGATCGCCCCACACATCAGGGTCGAGCGGGGAGCAATTTTCTTATATACTTCCAAATTCATCGCAGTGCATTACCTATCCTCGTGTCCTTTGTTTACTCTTTACCAAAACAGGTACATTTACGTGCTGCTGCCACCACCCCTTACACTCTGGCATTTGCTCCCTCCCGCTTTCCAGACCCCAACTCTCTGAACAGAAGAAGGAGAGAGACCGCCTTTGTCCGCCTTTCCCCTTTCCCGCGCCCTCGGGAGCCCGCTCTTTCCCTCCTTGGGTCTCAGCCCTTCCCTCCGCTCTCTCTACCTCGCCCTGCCTTCGCACTCAAAGCAGGACCGGGGTGCGCCACCTCTCTCAGGCAGCCGGCGAGACCTGAGCCGCCTTCCAGTCAGTCACCGTTACCTCCGATAATCCAGTAAGACATACTTCAAACTCGGACTCAACTACTCGTCATCACTTCTGCAAGGCACAAAGGCGAGGCCCATCAACCACCCAGGAAACTTCAAGAGCGGAGGCAAGATCCACTCGGCACGCAAAGTAAACCAACGGACAAATAAGAAACGAAAACAAACACGAGACAGCGCCAAGAGGGGCGGCGGGGGCCCGCCGGCTGCCGGAGAACACGGACAGAGTCGGGCCCCGGACGCGCGACCCCAGCCCCGGCCCACCGCGACCGTGGGAGCCCCGAGCGGAAAATGAATGGCCCGAGCTGCGCGGGCCCGCCGCCCTCGAGGCCGCGCGCTCGAACCTTGGTGTCCACGTCGGCCAGGCAGTCCCGGCGGAACTGGTCGAAGAGCCCCTGGCTCTTGAGGTGGTTCACGATCATGGCCACCAGCTGCGGGTCCCCGGCGCCGGACCCCGCGCCGCCCGCCCCGCTCGCGCCCGGACCGGCCCCAGGGCCCGGCGGCGGCGGCGGTGGCTGTGGCTGCGGCTGCGGTGGGGGAGGCGGCGGGGCCGGTGGAGGCGGCTGCGGCTGCGGGTTGGAGGCCATGGTGGCCTGGGCGGGGAGCGCACTGACCCCGAAGAACGGGTGTGCAGGCGCTCCTGGGAGGCGGCGGCTACAAGGTCCCGCCGCCCGAGGAAAGCCAACGGGATGTTGTTACAGAACCAGCGGACCCAGAGCAGCCCCGGAAGTGAAAGGGAACTGAGGGAAGGAAGGAAAAGGCGGGGACAATGGTGAGGAAGGCCGGGTTACGGGGGCCGCGAGGAGCCATTTCCGGCCGCCCTGACGAGGCTCGTTTGCACCGGAAGTTACGTAGCGGCCGCGAATGAAGGAGCAGGCCTCGGACTGCTTAGGCTGGGCCTGCAGCCCAAGTGCAGACCTGACTGTCGCGAGTGGAACCTGCGCGACACCCGGGGCCTGAGGGGCTGACAGAGCGTCTCCGAACCGGGCCGAGTAGGACCGTGAGGTCCTGACTGGGTTTCCACCCACGAAGGGTTCAGGCCCGCCGCCCTCGCGCATCGATGGAACAGTGAAGAGCCATAGACTGTGTAACGGGAACCGAACGTGCAACTACGCGTGCCAGCCCCTCCCAGGTCCCAGTCTTGTCAGCCTGCCGCCCCAGCAGGTAGCTCCGGGGCCCCTCCCCCGCCTCTTCCGGTCTGCAGCTCCCTCCCCTCCCCCTCTTCCTTCCCTTTCCCCTTCCCCTCTCCCTCTACGGCACCCTGACCCTTCGTATTGGTTACCAAAACAGCGGGAAGCGTCCCTACAGCCCTCGCTGTGGTTAGCCCCGGGCTTTGAGCTATTAGCTACGTTGACGCTGTCACAAGTGTTGGAGAAACTTCTGAGAGCCCAATCCCACACTAGACTGCTGACTGTCCCCAGTTGGCAAATCGGGAAACAGACCCCTGGAGAGAAAGTGAATGGGTGCAACGTCACACAGCGAGATTTGGGGCCGATTTATACTTAAAATTCTTAGTACTCAAGTTATTAGTACTTGAATTTTCCGTTGAGTAGAATAATGTTATTGGAATGTATTAAATACATCAGTAAAGGAGTGTTTTTTTCTTATAAGGAGGGTTGAGCATTAATTATATTGACATCTATAGTAATAATGCGCCAAAAGACCTTGTTCATATGCACAAGTGCTGTATCTGAGCATGAGGGAGTTTTCTTGTACCAAGGTCACTTAATTCTTGACATCAGAAAGTTAAATTTGTTTATGTATGAGTTGAATGTTCAATTAGGCCCTCTTACAGTTTATTTACTAATTGAAAATAACCTGCTTTACTAAAAGATTTGTTTGTATAGTCCTTTTTTTTTTTTTTAATTTTAGGGAAGGATCTATAGGTTCTCACTGGTAGATCAGACTCATAGTGATCCATCTGTTTACAGTCTTACAAGGGCCAGGGTTATGGGAGTGCCACCACCTCTCCCAGTCTCAATTGCTGTCTCAGCATGAGGGATCGAACCCCTGGCCCCTGCGCCTGCTTACAAGTGCTTTAATCTGGTGAGCTATTTATGTAGTCCTTATTATACTTTTACCTTTTCAATTTCTGGAAAATATACTTTTCCAATTTGCCAAGTGGCTGTTAAAGTTGTGTTTGTTTTCCAGTGAGATGTACCTTGTTTAGCCTGATATGCTCAACATTTGAAACATTGTTTTCATAGTTTTGGGTAAAATGTCTTATTTTTAGGTGGTTAAATTGTTTTGTCAGACTCTGTAGCTGCAGATTTAGCTTCTTAAGTTGAAAATGTTTAGTATATATGCCAACAGAACCCATTTTTATGTCAAGCTGCCAAGTCAAATTTCTTTTTTTTAAATTTTATTTATTTATTTTTAATAAAACAACACAGTTCAGCAGTCCATAATAGTAGTGGGTTATCCACGTTATCCACAGAAGTTGCTGACTGAAGCCATTCACAGCTCTGCATATTAATATGGCTTTACTTTATATACTTCCTTTTTATACTTTTCTGCTGGATGGTTAAGACCAAGATAAAACAAGACCTATATAACAAGAAATATAACTTTTGTATAAGGTCAGTCAGGTACCCCAAGGTTTATCCTGTAACCCTGTATCACACTTTGTAGATCCCTTGTCAGTGTCAGACTTATGGATGAGTCACAGCCATTGCTTGACCAATTTGCTCTCTGTGGAGCCTGAGAGAATGTTTTCTCTCCATGTGACTCTCCTTAGGCACACTATAGATCATTGATCCCATTCCTCCATAATCTCCTTGATCAGAAAATTTGGGGCACAACTGAGTTCCATGATGTTACAGTACAGGTTCTCCTATGTCCTGAGTCTTCACTGACCTTGAAAGGTGAGGGCCAAAATGTTGGCTGACCTTGCAGCCTTTCTTTTTCTCCAATTTTTGATCTGCAATCTTAGGTTGTTAACCCTCCAGAAGAGAAGTTTATTATTACCCTGCAACATATGCAGTTCAGTTTACCCACACTATTTGTCTAAATATCAGACATCATACGCATAACATGGAACAAGTATTTTCCATTAAGTATTGAGATATTCTAAGTCCTTACAGAATATAAAGAAAAAAAGTTTTTAAAAAATAGGAATTAACACTTACATGTATTTACATAGATATTTAGAAATCTATCCATATACAGCATTGTAGCAGGACTGTCTTGTGACTTTTTTTTTGTCTTTTTCATTTATTACCCTTTAAAAAAAATTTATTTGAAAGACAGTATAGTAATAATTGGTATGTCATGACAAGAAGTACATATTTAGAAGACCGGAATGTGCCAAGTCAAATTAACTTCTTGTGAGAGCCTCTTTGACTTCATTGTTTCAGTTCAAATACAGTGTCATGTGTTCTAAGTATAATGAAAACTACAGAGAAAAAAGTTATATGATATTTAAGATTTTGGTACTGATGCAATCAAAGTTAAGTCAGGGCTGGCCAGCTAGTTCAGTGGATTAAAGCACCTGCAAGCAGGCACAGGGGACAGGGTTCAATCCCTGTCCTGCCCTGCAGGCCCTGCTGCCCAGGGGTGTGCTGAAAGGGATTGAGACTGGGCCTGGGCATTCTCTTAATATAATCCCAGCTCTTGGGAGGCTGTAAACAGGCAGACCACTATGAGTCTGATCTAGTAATGAGACCCTGAACACCCTGTAGACCCTTCGCCCAAAATACAAAAAAAAAAAAACAAATTAAAGTTAAATCCGTATAAAATATAATTACTTTTCTATTTTTCAAAGTAGCTTTGAAAACAAACATGTTTCCTTTAATTTGCCACCAGTGCAATATATTGGTTAATTTATGTTACTTATTAAGTGTTATTATGAAAAAGACAATGTTTCTTTGGTATATATGGATGTGTAAATAAAATTTATTAAAGTTTTGGGGAATAAGCTGAGTAAGAATTACCCATAAAACTTCTGCAAAACTGCACAATTTAATTAGATGCAATGACAACTTTTTTAAAAAGCCAATAAAGCAATAAATGATTTGTAGCTAAATAAAGATTTATTTTGCTTTTTTAAAAAGTGGCTAATAATGTCCTTTTGTGAATAGCATATAGAAAATCCTACATATTTTCTAAAATGTAAGGTGAGAATTTGATGATAATGGAAACAACACAGACTGGGTCTGAAATTGTGTTATCCTCGCCTTGCTGTTGAAACTGCTTGTGCACACTGTAACTTGGGCACTTTCTTACCCTGGGAAAATACAGTGAAAAGAATCTAGCTCATTTCTTCAAAATTATTTTGTTATCTGAAGACATATGTTAGGAATGAATACTGTAAATGCTTGAGAGGGAAGGGTGACATTCAAATCTTTTTAAAGAGCTGCCCTAAGCAGTTAGCATGTCTTGCCAATGCTTGTTTCTTTAGAAAGAATGTTAGGATTTTCTTTAAATCTTTTATTTACTTATTTGGTACAGGGGCTCGCTTTGCAGCTTGTATCTCCTGTCTCAGCCTCCCCAGCACTGGAATTACAAGTGTACCCCATCACACCCATTTTGGGATAGTGCTGAGTGTCCAGGGTTTTGGGGCTGGCACAGCATGGGATAGTAGGGGATCTAATTTGGATCCTTGCTCTTGTCAGGCAGGCACTTAGACCGCTAAGCTATCTCCCCTGCCCAAGAAAGAATAGAACTTTATTTATGTTTATGTATTTAGTACCGGGTCTACAGGGTCTCTCTAAATAGATTGGACTCATAATGATCTTCCTGCTTTCAGCCTCCCAAGTGCTGGGATTATAGTGGTGTGCCACCATATCCAGTCTCAATCACCATCTCAGCATGGCCTGGGGGTACAGTTGGCACTGCACGCCAGGGATTGAACCCCAGCCACTGTGCTCTGCCTAAGCAGGTGCTTTAGTCCTCTGAGTTGTCTGGCTGGCCCAAGTTTTTTTTTTTTTTTGTGGTACCAGAGAGTGAACTCAGGACCTTGCATTTGCCAAGCAAGCACTTATTCCACTGAGCTATCTCCCAAGCCCTTAGAACTTTTAACAGTAGTGTTAGGTTTTTTGGCACAGCAGAGAAGCAAAAGTTAAAAAAAAAAAAAAAAAAAAAAGGGAAAGGCCTTTATTGCTTTTGAGGAGCTTGGGGATCCTCATACCTGAGACGGGAAGGCTGAGATTTTATAGACTCAGTGACACACAAGGAGTTGATTTGGGGCTCTTTTGTATTCATGGGAAAGGACTGAGGTTGGGAACTTGGAGGAAGTGGTCATTAGGAAAATAAGCTGTTGCTTTGGAGATTCAGCTGTGTTGAATCAGGACCATTGCAGTTGGTACTGGGTGTGTGTGTGTCAGGGGGAACCTGTCAGGCAGGCCCTGGACAAGGTGAAGGCTTCACAAATAAATTACTATCTTTCTTGTACTCCTATGTATATGACTTCAGAACATCCTATCAAAGTGAAATATTTTTCTCCCCAAATGTCATATACTTTGATTTTACTCACCAAAGTTGATGATAATGTTGTAGGCAGCTGAGTAACATGGAAATATTGTAGGCATATGGGGCTAGGTCCTAGATGGAGACCATATGGAAGACAAGACCTTTCAACTGTGGAGGGACAGACACTCAGCTGTGAGGCTGTTACATGGCTATCTTCCCTGATTTGGTCAATTTTACCTGAACAATTATACATACAATCTTATTGGTTGACCATAGTTTTCTTCCACTTCATGTGTGAATTCCCATGTTCTGTACTTTAGACCTGCCTTACTTTATGGTTTGCTCAATAAAAATCCCTAGAAAAGGCAGATTCCTTGACAACCCACCTGGGTTTCCTTCTTCCTCTCTTGGGCAGATGCTTTCTTTTCCCTCCAATAAATATATTCTGCTCTTATCCCCGTTGTTCCTAAAATTTATTCTTCAGTTTTAGGGAAAGTTATCTTTCAGGGTGGGAGTTTCATTTTCCTCTATCAATAGGACTACGGTTAAGCACATTTTATAAACACTTTGGCAATGAGGGGAAACAGTGATAAGTTTCTTGCAGCCCTTGCTGGACCTGGGTATCTTACCAAGAGGCAGACCCCTGGAATTTCTTCTGATTCCTACTGCCTGGTCTTCCCCTGCCCTCCTCAGTGCCCCCAGCCCTGTCTGGCAGCTTCTCCAGTGAAAGTCTTTACCCTTAGGAGAGCCTACTTGCTTTTATGCAATGACACCCTGCTCTGTAGCATTCTCATTCTGAAACAGGCCTTCTATAAATTTCTTTCTTCCCTCGATTAAACCTCAGCTTTTAGAAAAAGCACATTGTCAAATCCACTGTAGACCTCCTGACTGGGGAGCTCCAAGGTGAGCTTACTGTATTGTCCTTAGCAAAGCTTCTCCTTGGGTGGTGTTGATATCCCCAAGTCAAGGGCCATTTAGTTGTGCTTTACATTGGTTGGGCATGAGAGCAGGAATCACCCAAAGAAGTCTAAAGCCCGAAGAATGCTGAGACTCCAGTGCTAGCATTAGTGGCCCAGTGGCTTGAAGGGGCCTCACTGGTCTGATCTGTTTGCTGATGTGGATGGAATCAGTGATGGAAGAACTATATGCTTTTCCTACACATATCCCATTCAGCAATCACCTGCATCTTCTCTTGGTAGAACCCCCTATGAGTGCAGGCAGAGTCCTCCCCAGCAGCACAGTATTCCAAAGATATTACAGATTTAGTGGGTTTTCCCAGTCTGCATGGGATTGAAGACATTTTAAACTGAAAGGACCTTAGGAGAAAGTAAATAATTGTTACTTTAGTGTCAGGACATGTGTTAAATGCCCCCCCCCCGCCTCATTCAGTCATGGGGTGGCCTTCAGAGTTTGTGATTAATTTATGACCCAATGCTGGGGTTATGGGTGTGAATGCTACACCTGCACTTGGGTCCACAGCCTGAATGTGATGTAAGGGAAGGAAATAGGTTAGCTGTCTGCTGCCACTCTTCACTTCTCTGTTTTTGCTCTGTTTTGCTATCTTCTGTTGCTATGAACTGTCCCCCTCTGCCATGTGCCACTCTGCTTTGGAGCCAGCTGATTATGGACTGAAATCCTCACAAATGTGAGCTAGATAAACCTTTCCTTCCTTAATTTTGGGTGTCAGGTATTTTCTCAGCTATGTGAGAAAAGTAACCCAGCCAACATGAAAATGAGAGAGTGATGGAAGTGGATGGAAAGGTAGAGGGGAAAGGAATTCTGCAATGTTTGGCAGAAACTGAAACCTCACTGTTTGCCTGTCTGGAAGAGCTGAGAATAGGGCGCTTTGGAAATAGTGACTGTGAACTTGTGCTAACTTGAGGAGCTGCACATTCATGAGGGTAACCGAGTCCCAGCTTTCATAAACCTTTAGAGAATTAAACCCTTAGAGAATTTCACAGGAGAGAAAGCTTGAAGTAGGGCACTTTTGTTTGTTTGATGTGTTAATCAGCTTGCTATCAAAGCTTTATTTGGCAGGAGGGCTCTGTGGAGAGTGAGTGAGATTAACAGTGGTCTCCTATTTTAGCATACATTACATCTCTCAGAGGGCTTGGCAAAACCTGTGCTAGCTCTGTCCCAGATCTCTGTTTGGTAAGTCTGAAGCAGACCTGAAACTGTCCATTTTTAACAAATGCTGACGAATGACTTGAGAAATCTTGGGGTAGACAAATAATGGTCCACAGACCTAATCCAGTTACTTAATTTTATGAACAGTATTTTGCTGAGCCAGCCAAGCCACTGGGTTTACTTATTGTCTCCAGATGCTGAAGCTGCGGTGGCAGAGTAAAGGCATGGACTGCATGGTGTGCAAGGCCAAGAATTTATACTACACTCCCTTACCCCTGGCCTTTTGAGTTTGCAGGCTCCTGGACTAAAGGAGTGGCAAAGGTGTGGTTATGAGAACAGTGACCTTGGTGCTGGGAAGCAAGTACTGGAGAACTGTGTCTCACTTTTCACTAGGCACACATTTGCAGCTCTCAAGCAGTCTCTAGTTTATGTTAGGTATAGGTGATAGGTACAACCCTGAACACTCACTGTAACATGCTTTATGTCTACTAGGCTTTTCCAGCAAGGTAGCCCATTGATAGATATTCCATTAACACGTGGGCAGGTTTACTGCTCTGAGAAAATTACCGTTTGGATTTGGAGGATGTGCTAGCTCTGTCAAATTCTAAACTGAGAGTTCTTTCTTCAGTGTTTAGGGAACCCTGGGGCCCATTTGTGGTTCTTAAAGCCTTTGTTTGGTTTTGTTTTAACCTCTTTTTTTTTTTTTTTTTTTGTCTTTTTTGAGACAGGGTCTCACTGTGCAGTTCAGGCTGGCCTTAAGCTCACTTTGTAGCTCAGGCTGGTCTCGAACTCACAACAATCCTCCTGCCTCAGCCTCCCCAGTGCTGGGATTACAGGCATGCGCCACCACGCCCGGCTGTTTTAACCTCTTAATGATGATAAATTGAATCTAGGGTCTCACCTTAATCCATTTTACTTTTTCTTTTGAGAGAGTTTTGCGAAATCACTCAGGATAGCTACAAACTTGGGATCATCCTGCCTTAGCCTCCCAATTAGCTGGGAACATCTTTTTTTTTTGTAGATAATAGTACTATTCTTCCTGACTCCCTTTATTTCTTTGCTTTTAGGATTAAAACTCCTACTAGTGATAGCAGGTAAATGTATGGAAGCATCATGCTCGTCTTGGAACTCCGGGGGAGGGGGGGATTGAATTGTGCTGGCCCCTGAAACTGGGTGTGGTAGGGCATGCCTTGTAATCCCAGCACTGGGGAGGCTGAGACAGTATATCTGTTAATATTTCTAAATTACTGGCAGTTTTGAGCAGGGTCTATTTTTTCCTTTCAGTACCAGCATTCAAACTCAGGACCTTAAGCTTCCCAGACAGTTACTTATGCTACTGAGCTGTATTGCCAGGGCTTTAAATTTTTCTGTCACTTTTATTTATTTATTATTTATTTATTTATTTTTTGGTAGTACCAGGGATTGAACTCAGGACCTTGTGCTTGCCAGACAAGTGCTTATTCTACTGAGCTACCTCCCTAGCTGCTCCCTGTTTTGAAAACTAAGCTGATAATATTGCTTATAAAACTGGAAAGAAATATTGCATTGTCTTCAGTGATCTTTTTAGTTTTTAGAGCAGTCATTCTGTATGTTTCCTGAATGTTGTAGTGGGTATGTGAGGCGCCAGAAAGGAAAGGCCTACCTCCAGGAATGAATTCAGACAGATTAGCAATAGAAGGAAGGCCCATAGGAATCATAGGATATCATCTGAATATCCCAAATCCAGTGCAGATCGTATGGGAAGAATTCCAGGAGAAATGATCAAAGAGTGATTTCAAACCTAGTGTGGTAGTACACACCTGTAATCACAACATTTGGGAGGCTGAGGCACTAGGATCACTGTGAGTTCAAGACTAGCCTGGGCTAAACAGTGAGCTCAAGGCCTTCCTGCACTGCATAGTGAGACCCTATCTCAAAAAGGCAAAGGAAAGAGTGATTATAAAAAAATAGATACTTAAATAAAGATTGTAAACTACATTTGGAGAAAGAATTCTTTCAAGGAGAAGCCTGGGGCTGCATTTATGAAAGGGAGTTATGCATAGCAATAACAGTGCTGTTTTTATAGAGAGTATGTGTTCTGCCAGTTGCTAGCCAATCGGATCATGTAACCTCTCTTTCCACACTGTGGCCCTTAGGTAATTGTGGGTCACATTTGGCTTCGTTGGATTTGTCTATAGAAAGAAAAACACCAGTCACCAAATATAGGATTCAATTTACTTGAGATGTGCTATCTTCTGATGAATGAAGTTTATGCATAAGATCCATAAGAGCTTGGTTAATTATATAATTGGCTGAGATCCTGATTCCTTTCTTGGTATACTGATAATCTCTGATTTTTAACGACTTAAAGATGAGTCCCACATTGGTCAGTAAATTGAAGTATTGTTATAGGGACCAGTTTGGGTGGCCAGCTTGTCTCTCTAAGGTAATACAGGATTTGATTTGATTTTATGGTCTTCTTTGAAATAGGGATTCAATATATACTCCAGGCTGGCCTTTAATTCTTAGTAATCCTGCTTTAGCCTCCCAAGTGCTGGGATTATAGGCATGTGCTACCATGACAGACTATTTGCTATATTTTAATTCAAATTATAGCAGTCTGCACTAATAATACATATTCCTTTTAGAAAACTAGGGAAAAAACCATAAATTTATTGACATTGATAAATTTTCTGGAGAAGAACACTATACCCAAACTGGATCAATTAGGACCCTTTCATTGGAGTTTTGAAAGTAACTAGTGTCTATCCTTGATGTCATGCTGTAAGCAGAAGTTTTGTAGTCAACAGTCAGAAGCCCTGCTATGCAAACAGAGCCAGTGCTCCACAGAAAGTCTACCAGCCACAGACTGAAGCACAGTTAATAGTGGTTAGCAAAAGCTCTGTGTGTACTCTATATATCCCTGAAGCTTTGTTCACTTATCCATGCACATCATTTGATTATGCGGAATAGATGCTAAGTGGTATCCTCGAGTTCTGTTGTTTGGTATAGAATACGTTCAGTAACAGAAATCACTAAAATAGTAAAGGAGTATTAAAACTGGTGTAGCATACACAGGAGACTAATGAATAT
This sequence comes from Ctenomys sociabilis, assembly GCA_004027165.1. Taxonomy (NCBI): domain Eukaryota; kingdom Metazoa; phylum Chordata; class Mammalia; order Rodentia; family Ctenomyidae; genus Ctenomys; species Ctenomys sociabilis. The sequence goes on from PVKA01002751.1 coordinate 59,365, forward strand.
CAGCGTTTGTCAATAAACAAATGAACCTAGGTCGTGACTCATCCACATGGATGACACAGACAAAGGATCTACAGAATAATGTACAGGACTACAAGATAAACCCTGAGAGGACTTCACTGACCACATAAGAAATATAAAGTACATGTGTTGATATATAAGTCTTGCTCTATCTAGGTCTTAACCATCCAGCCAAAAAGTATAAAAATGAAGTATACATCGCGGGGCCATAATATTAAGCTGAGCTGTAAATGGCTATGGTCGACAACTTCTTTGAATAGCTCACTACTGTTGTGGAATGCTGGACTGTGTTGGATTGTGGTGTTGAGTTCAAGAACCTAAGTTAGTTGAATGACAATGGAGTGCCCACCTTTGACAGGTGTAGACAAAGGAAGGAGTATAGAAAGAAAAAATCATGATGTGTGTGTATAGACAGTACAGTTGGGATAGATAATGCTGTGCTTCTACATAATCCTATGAGAGGCAAGATCTGCACTAATGGTGGTTGGACAGGATATTATGTCAGCTTCTAGTACAATGGTCATCCACTAGGAAAATAATTATTGAATTTTTGATATAATTCAGGTATAAAAAATAAGTAAGCAGCTACACTCTTAATTTACTGATAAGAGACATCTGCTAAAATATCTGTAAATGTAGTATCATGTATGCACCTTGTACAATACCAAAACATTATGAAAACAGTTTGCAATGTATTAATTTATTGAATCTGTCTGGTTAAGGTGTCTTGAAACTGTCTGATTGATATTTGTACTTCAATAAAATAAAAAATAAAATAAAAAAATAAACAAATGAACCTTGCATTGACAGTTGCTTCTGATGAATCAAAGCACCAATACAAAACTGATATTCTTTAAGCCAGATCGGTTTCTCTTTTCATATAAGGGCTCCAATTACTCTGGGAAGGCCATGTATTGAATATTCACAACTATTTACAAGCAAGAACTTCCTTACTGTAAAGACCGAAGGATTCCTTAAGAGTTTAACAGGCTGGGGAGATAGCTCAGTGGAATAAGTGCTTGCCTAGCAAGTGCAGGGTTCTGAATTCGATCCTTGCTACCACCAAAAAAAAAAAAAGATTTTTTTTTTCTTTTTTCTTTTTTTGTTTTATTGAAGTACAAATATCAATGAGATAGTTTTAAGATACCTTGACAACATGGATTGGATAATGCATTGCAAACTGTTTTCATAATGTTTTGGTATCACAGAAGGTGCATACATGATATACTTACAGATGTTATTATACCGTATGTCTCTTATCAGTAAATTAAGAGAGTGTAGCTGTTTGCGTATCTTACTTTTTATACCTGAATTACATCAAAGATTCAATAATTAATACTTTCTACCTTGTTATTTTCCTAGTGGTTGTCCATAGTACTAGAAGCCGACATAATATCCTGTCCAACCACCATTAGTGCAGATCTTGCCTCTCATAGAATTATGTAGAAGCACAGCGTTATCTATCCCAACTGTACTGTCCATACACACACATCATGATTCTTTCTTTCTATACCCCATCCTTTGTCTACACCTGTCAGAGATGGGCACTCCATTGTCATTCAACTAACTTAGGTTCTTGAACTCAACAAAACAATCCAACACAGTCCAGCATTCCACAACAATAATGAGTTATCTGAAGAAGTTGTTGACCATAGCCATTTACAGCTCAACTTATTATTATGGCCCTGCGATGTATACTTCATTTTTATACTTTTCTGCTGGATGGTTAAGACCTAGATAGAGCAAGACCTATATACCAACACATGTACTTTATGTTTTTTATGAGGTCAGTGAAGTCCCCTCAGGGTTTATCTTGCAGTCCTGTACCTTATTCTGTAGATCCTTTGTCTGTGTCGTCCATGTGGATGAGTCACGGCCAATGCTTGACCAGTTTACTCTCCGTGAGAGCCTGAGAGAAAGTTTTCTCTCCATGTGACTCTCCCCAGGCACACTATAGAACTTCGATCTCTTTCCTCTGTGGCTCCATAATCTCCTTGTTCAGAAAATTTGGAGCTCACGTGAGTTTCATGATGTTGCAGTACAAGTTCTCCTATGTCCTGAGTCTTCGCTGACCTTGAAAGGCTAGGGCCAAAATGTTGGCTGGCCTTGTGGCTCTTCTATTTCTTCAATTTTGATCTGTGAACTTGGGTTGTTAACCATCCAGAAGAAAAGCTGATTAGTATCCTGCAGCATATGCCATTCACTTTGCCTTATCTGACTCGATTGATTTTAGTTGTTGTTGTACGTTTCCATTTGTATTTCTGCTTTTTGCTTCTTATACTAGGGAGACTATACGATATTTACACGTGTGTCTGGTTTATTTCACTTGTGAGTATATGTTCAAGTGGCATCCACTTCAGTATAAATGCTTCAAACTTATCATTCTTAATAGCTGAGTAATTTCCATTATATAGAAATACCACATCTTTTTTCATCCATTCCTCATGTGATGGACATCTTGGTTGTTTCCAAGATTTTGCTATCACACATTGCACTGCTATAAACACAGGCACACATATATCACTATGATACAATGTTTTCAGTTCCTTTGGGAAAATTCCCAGTAGGGGGATAGCTGGCTTGAATGGGATTTCTAGTCCTACTCTTTTGAGGAGTCTCCACACTGACCTCCACAATGGTTGTACCAGTCTACATTCCCACCAGCAGTGGAGAAGTGTTCCCTTTTCCCTACATCCTCTCCAATATTTGTTGTTGGTCGATTTCCTTATGATAGCCGTTCTTTCTGGAGTGAGATGGTATCTCAGTGTTGTTTTTATTTGCATTTCACGGATGACTAGTGATGTGGAGCATTTTCTCATATATTTATTCGCTTCTTTAATTTCGTCCTCTGAGAAGTGTGTATCCATCTCAGATGCCCATTTCTGAATTGGGTCTTTAAATTTGAGGGCCCTGTTATATCTTAGTTCTTTATGTATTCTAGACAGTAGTCCTCTATCTGATTGCTTATTAGTTAGGATGTTTTTAAAATTTGTGGGTTGTCTTTTTACTCTGTTGACAATTTCTTTTGACATGCAGAAGCTCCTTAAGAAGAGTTGATCCCAGTTGTTGATTGCTTCAAGTGCTTCCCGTGTGAATATATGTTTGTTCATGAACTCTTTTACCTACCCTATGTCTTCAACAGTTCCTCCTATTTTCTCTTCCAGGAGATTGAGTGTTTCTGTATTAATGTTTAGATCTTTAATCCATTTTGACTTTAGCTTAGTGCATGGTGATAGAGCTGGGTCAAATTTTAGTTTTCGGCATGTAGAAAGACATGTTTTCCAGCACCATTTGTTAAAGAGGCTATCTTTCTTCCAGTGAGCTTGTTTAGCCCCTTTGTCGAAGGTCAGATGGCTGAGTGTGATTGTAGATGCCTCTGCATCTTCTAATCCATTCCACTGATCCTCAGGTGTGTTTTGTTGCCAATAACATGTTGATTTTATCACAGTGGCTTTGTAGTATAATTTCAAATCAGGAGTTGTGATGCCTCCTGCTTTGTCTTTATTGGCCAACATTGCCTTTGCTATTCTAGGTCGTTTGTGGTTGAAGTGGATGCCACTTGAACATATACTCATAAGTGAAATAAACCAGACACACATGTGTAAATATCGTATAGTCTCCCTAGTATAAGAAGCAAAAAGCAGAAATACAAATGGAAATGTACAACAACAACTAAAATCAATCGAGTCAGATAAGGCAAAGTGAATGGCATATGCTGCAGGATACTAATCAACTTTTCTTCTGGATGGTTAACAACCCAAGTTCACAGATCAAAATTGAAGAAATAGAAGAGCCACAGGCCAGCCAACATTTTGGCCCTAGCCTTTCAAGGTCAGCGAAGACTCAGGACATAGGAGAACTTGTACTGCAACATCATGAAACTCACGTGAGCCCCAAATTTTCTGAACAAGGAGATTATGGAGCCACAGAGGAAAGAGATCGAAGTTCTATAGTGTGCCTGGGGAGAGTCACATGGAGAGAAAACTTTCTTTCAGGCTCTCACGGAGAGTAAACTGGTCAAGCATTGGCCGTGACTCATCCACATGGATGACACAAAGGATGTACAGAATAAGGAACAGGATTACAAGATAAACCCTGAGGGGACTTCACTGACCTCATAAGGAACCTAAAGTACATGTGTTCGTATATAGGTCTTGCTCTATCTAGGTCTTAGATAGAGCAGACCAGGAGAAACATATAAAAATGAAGTATACACCGCGGGGCCATAATAATAAGTTGAGCTGTAAATGGCTATGGTCAACAACTTCTTCGGATAACTCACTATTGTTGTGGAATGCTGGACTGTATTGTATTGTGTCATTGAGTTCAGGCACCTAAAGTAGTTGAACAACAATGGAGTGCCCATGTTTGACAGGTGTAGACAAAGGATGGGGTATAGAAAGAAAGAATCATGATGTGTGTGTATGGGCAGTACAATTGGGATAGATAACGCTGTACTTCTACATAATTCTATGAGAGAGAAGATTTGCACTAATGGTGGTTGGACAAGATATTATGTCGGCTTCTAGTACTATGGACCACTAGGAAAATAACAAGGTAGAAAGTATTAATTATTGAATCTTTGATGTAATTCAAGTATAAAAAATAAGATATGCAAACAGCTACACTCTCTTAATTTACTGATAAGAGACATACGGTATAATAATGTCTGTAAGTATAGTATCATGTATACACCTTCTATGATACCAAAACATTATGAAAACAGTTTGCAATGCATTAATTTATCAAATCCATCTTGTCGAGGTATCTTAAAACTATCTCATTGATATTTGTACTTCAATAAAACAAAAATAAAAAAATTAAAAAAAAGAGAAAGAAACCAAATCATTACTTGGATCAAGCTTTTCTTCCATTTAGCAAGTCCCATTAAATCTGCTCTCTGTACAGTTTATTATTGATCCAGAGTCCTTGCTGTTCAGTACACAGTTTCATTGGCTGGGTGGGTTCCTTGTCTCATAAAGATAGAAGTCATGTGGCTCTGAAGTTTACTACAGGAAAAAAAAAGTATAGTGGTCTGATTCAGACAAAATGGCTCTGAGCACAGTTTACCTTTTATTGGTCTCTACAGGAGGCCAATTGTTCACCTTTTTTTTTTTTCCTTTCTTCAAAAATGGTCACGGATTTCTGGGCAGGGTGGAGTTTGTTACTGCATAGGTAGTGAACAGTTTTGCACAGAGCTCAAAATGTATCTATACATGTGTTTTACTCTGTTCTGGGCAGAGATCTTACTATGGAAATGCATTAAAGTACAGCTAGGGCTGGGGAGGTAGCTCAGCAATCTGAGCGCCTGCCTGGCAAGTGCAAGGACTGGGGTTCGGTCTTCATGCCATACGGTCCTGCACCATGCAGGTCACTGAAACTGGGTGAGATGGCACATGCCTGTAATCTGAGCATGCAGAACAGGAGGGTCTGAGCTGCATAGCGAGACCCTGTACCAAATTAATAAATACAAGATTTTGGTTTTATTTATTTTTTTGTGGAACTAGGGATTGAACTCAGGCCCTTGTGCTTGCCAGGGAGGCACTTGTTCTGCTGAGCCATCTCCCCAGACCCGAAAAAGGTCAGAAGGATCTTTTTAAACCATTCTTTAGTTTTATTCATGACCATAAACTTAACTCTGCAATCCAGGTACATTTGGAGGGCAGCAAGGAAAACATGGAACCCAAGGAACGGTGATAAGAGCAGCGACAATGGGCGTTTTGAGCAGGTGGGGCACAGGGTGCTCTCCTGAGCTAGAGGGATGGTCTGGTCTGGTGGTGGCGATGCACACAAGTCACATGTGTTAGAGCTGTCCACAGTTGGTGATGGTGGTCTTCTTGCTGGGCATGCCATTCCTGGACATGAAGTGCTCCATGGCCTCCACCATGTTCGTGCCCTCTTTCACTTTCCTGAAGACCATGTGCTTGCCATCCAGCCACTCAGTCTAGGCAGTGTAGATGAAAAACTAGGACACATTTATGTTTGGCTCAGCATTTGCCATGGACAAGATACCTGGGCTTGTGTGCTTCAGGATGAAGTTCTCATCATCGAATTTCTCCTCATAGATGGACTTGCCACCAGTGCCACTGTGGCATGTGAAGTCACCACCCTGGCACATAAATGCTGGAATAATTCTGTGAAAGCAGGAACCCTTATAACCAAATCCTTTCTCTCCAGTGCTCAGAACACGAAAGTTTTCTGCTGTCTTTGGAACTTTGTCTGCAAACAGCTCGAAAGAGACATGGCCCAAAGGCTCACAGTCAGCAACGATATCAAAGAACATGGTAGGGTTGACCATGGTTGAAAACAAACAACCAAGAGGATGGATAGAGGCGTCTGCAAAGCCTTTTTTTTGGCTGGCTCAGGATGGCTTCAGGGCAGGTCTGGTAAGACTTGAGGATCTGGGAACTGAACCACATCATCCTGAGCCTGACTGCTTTGTTTGACCAGGCACTTAAACATCTGAGCTAATGGGCAGGCCCGCTAAAGACTTTTTTTTTCCGGAAGTGGGGTTTGAACTCAGGCCCTTGTGCTTGCCAGGCAAGTGCTTATTTACTGAGCTATGTCCCCAGCCAAGATTTTAAAACTTAAAAAGAATTAAAATCTAGAAAAAATAAAGTCACCTTTTGGTTAGATTCCTCCTTGTCATCTTTGCTGGTGCTGGTTCATTCCAATTTGCCTCTGGCTTCCTATTTTCGTGGCTTCTCATAAGAAGCACATCTGCCCGCTTTTCTCCATCCAGTGGCTGCCTCATGGACTTGTCTGCCAGCTGCCTGTCTCAGAAGAAGCCAGTACTTCAGCACTGGGGTTTTGAAAATAGAAAACTTCCTTACATGACCGACTGAAAGGAGGCAAGGGGCTATAAACTCAGATTCCCCTCTCCAGCTGCTTGGTAAGGGTTGGAGGGAGAGATCTGTAGAAAGTTACAAGGGAGAAGCTGCTCGATGATTGAGAAGGGAAAGGTTTCATTTGCATACAGGTTGCATATTTCTTATCTTGAAGATCTGTGTACTGCATGTGGGGTTCTGAGATTGTGAAGTCAGGATCAATGACCACACAAGCTGGCTTTTTGCTGTCCACATATAAAAAGCTGGTTTCAAGTTACTCTTAAAGAGACCCTGTAAACAGTTCCTGAAAGATGGTTTCAAGTGTTTGTTAATTGAGGAATTTATGTTTGAGGTTATCTAGAACTTCACATATTTTGGGATGTCACTCATAGGTGGATCTTGAATTCATCAAACCCAGAGCTTTAGTTTCATTGGAGTGTGTGACTTATTCTGGTCCCATGAGATGGCATATGTTTCCTGAACTGGAGGAAAATACTCTTTAGTCTTTGTTAGAGGAAACTTTGAATGAGATCATCTAAGGGTATGAGAACTAGCTGGTTTGCCTTTCACCTGGATAATGAAGGAAGGGAAGCTCTATTTCTAACCAACAAACATGATTTTCTTAGTGTATAATCAATTCCATAGTAATGAGCTGGAGCCAACTGAATCAACTTATGTTACCTATTCAGGACCTTTGTGAAGTAGCTGATGCCAGTTTGCTAGCTTCAAACTGACCACCATAGGAGAGTTTACATGACAGAAATGGGCAACTGCCACAAGCCAGGGATTTGTTTTTTTCGTGCATCTATTTTAAATATTTGGCAGTTATCCTTCAGGTTCTTGCTTTTTTCTTCCGAGTTATAGATATAGGAAAGCATGGAGGAAGATGGAGGGGCCTCTGCCAGGCTTTTAGATGGAAACTGAAAGTCAGGGTCCCCATATTCCTGGGATGTGGCATTCCTAGCAATGAGGTTCATTAGCATTTCCCTTCCTAAGGTTGACTCTCAGCTTCTTTTGTGATTTAGCCTTCTCAATTATCCATATCTCTGTGCCTCAGTTTCCCCCCTGAGGATTATACTGTCAGTGTCATTGTATTTGGAGGTGTGTGGAAGGTGGGCAAAGGTAAATGAAAACAATTCCTATTTGAGTCTTAGGGTTAAGTTCATAGGCTCTTTCTGAATAATAGCTCTGATTACTTTTATTAAGTAGTCACTGATACCCTGAGGGCTTCTGTAAGCACTTGTTCAATGAGGCCTGTGCTGGTGATATCAAACCCCCTGGAATGCCTTGTTGCTAACACCACTGTTTTCCCCCCACAGGATCTCCCTCTTCTCTCTCTCTTTCCTTCCCAACCCTCCAATTTATCTGCCTCAGGCTAGTTCTATACTTCATAATCTGGATACACATCATAAGCATTTGGGAGCTTTTCAAAAATAGTTGACTCTTGGGCTACACTTAAAAAGACTGGGCCAGTTGGACTGGATTTCAGCCCAATCACTGATCTATTTTAGAAGCTTTCCATGTAATTCTTTGTGCAGCACATGCTAAGAAGGGCTAAGCTCCTCTTATTAACCCTCTCTGGTCTCAGTCAGACCACATGTTCATGACCTAGAAGTCCCTGGACCTTAGCAGTTCGTATAAAGAAGGAATGAGGTTCCTTTGCACACAGCCACTCTGTGACTCTAAACCTCTGCCTGCTTGGAGTTTGATGTACTTCTCTATCCTGTGTCTTCAGGGACTCTTTCATAGAATGCTTGAGAACCCTCATTAGGCTGTGCAGTTAAAGAATAATTCTTTAGGGTTCTTCCCTCCCACCCCCCACTGACTCTGGGAAGCTCCTATGGTCTGGACAAATGTCAGCCCGTGGAGTGTTTCTTCAGAGAACAGTGGACAATGGCTTCTGTGTTGTGTTCCTCTTACTTAAGTATACTCTTCTCCATAATTGACTATATTTTTATTAGTAGGGCCACAGCCCATAAAATCTTAGTTTTTCCATTGTATGCAAGTACAGCTATGTTTCCTACAAGAAAGCCCTGTATCCAGAAAGCAATTTCAAATCAGGCCATGGCATCAACCACTCATTGCCTGGATCTAATACTCTGCTTTGGCTTTGTGGGCTGGGGTTACCCAGCTCACACTTCTGCTTCTCTCTGGTATATGTGTTCTTGAACGTTCTTGTATTTCTTTTCACCACTGGGGCTCATGTGAGTTTATTGTTGTCCATCAGATGTGTTCTTGTAAATGTAGTAAGTAAATTCATACTGAGCTCTTTTTCCAGAAGCCTTCTTGCTGCGTTTTACACATGTGTATAGTCCTACATGTAAAAAATGTATGAGAAGATCCATCATCATTTTGCCCTTAGCCTCTTCCAGAACCAGGCTTTTTCCAATTTTTCTCTCCCAGCTCCATAAAAAATCACTTACCTCAGAGAGTTCATGAACACAAGTTAAACTACAAAGAAACAACAACCTAATCTCATCTTATTAAAAAACACTTTTGCACATCAAAAGAAATCACCAGGACCCAGGAGATAGCTCAGTGGTCTAAGCACCTGCCTGGCTAGCACAGGGACCCAGGTTAGATCTCTGGTTACTGCATGCTGTGCTGGGTCCACACCCTGCTGGCCACTAAAACTGGGTGTAGGGTCACATGCCTGTAATCCCAGCACTAGGGAGGGTGAGAAAGGAGGATTACTATGAGTCTGAGCTGCATAGCAAGACCTTGTACCAAATAAATAAATTTTAAAAAAGAAAGATATCACCAATAGAGTGAAAAAATCCATAAGTTGGGAAAACTTTTGGCTAACTGTCCCTTAGACAAAGGTCTTCTATCTAGAACGTAACAAAGAATTGAAAAAAAAAAAAATCAGGCCCCTCATGTTCAAAATACCCAATCTAAAAATGGGCATCTGAGATGAATACACATTTCTGACAAGAAGAAATACAAATGGCAAATAAGTGTATAAAAATAGTTCAACATCATTGGTCATTTGATAAATGCAAATTAAAACACCGCTGAGATTCCATCTAACCCCAGAAAGCATAGCTACCATCAAGAAATCAACCAATAACAAATGCTGGAAGGCTATAAGGAAGAAGGAACCATTCCCTACTATTGGTGGAAGTGGAGACTGTACACTAATTGTGGAAATCAGTGTGGAGAGTCCTCAAAAAACTAGGATTAGAGGTCCCATTCGACCTAGATATTCCCCTTCTTGATGTCTTCCTAGAAGAACTAAAAACATCATACCAGAGAGACATACGTGCACCCATTTTTATAGCAGCACAATTTGTAATAGCACAATGTTGGATACAACGCAAGTGCCCATCAACTGAGGAATGGATAAAAAGGATGTGATACTTCTATTCGATGGAGTACTACTCAGCTATAAAGAAACATAAAGCTTTTAAAGATAAATGAGTGCAACTAGCGACTATATTCATAAGTGACATAAATCAGATTCACATATATGAGCATCATATTGTCTTCCTAGTGTAAGAAGTTGAAAGAATACATATGATCCAAATGGTACAAATAGATGTTGAAAAAAGGAAAGAAATAGTTCAAAATGGAACAATTGGGATGGGGATGGGGGAAAGAAGGGATAATACACACAAGCACACACATGATAGCTAAAGTAATTGTAAAAAAAAATAAAGTAATTGTACTACTAATTTTACTACACTGAAAGGAAAGGTAGTGCTCATATTACTGGATCAATTTTGTATGCCTATATCTTATAATCTGAGGAAGTACTTTGCAGATAACAATATACAATAAGCAATTGTTAATTTCCTATCTTATTTTAATATTCTCTATCATTTTAATTAATTTATTTATTTTTAAAAGAAATTGGTGCTTAGCTCAAAACCAATAAGTAGAAATAAACTTGCTTTGCTTAGGTTTAATACAAAAGGGTGATGGGGATGATTATTTCAAGAATTAAGGAACAACTTGCCTCAAAGTTAAATTCATATTTTCACAATGGACATTTAAGTTTCTATAGTCACCATCACTAATCAGTTATGCTAATTAGCACCCCACTAGAGCTGTCCTCTTTAGCTCTTGAGTGTTCCATGTACCTGTGCTGGATTCAGTGTATTGATACCTGGTCAGGTACAATCCAGTGCACTCCAAGTTTTGGTGATGTCCCCAGACAGATAAGTAGATGAACAAGTGTGATGAGTCTTCACATTAAAACACAGATCTGAGGACCTAGTGTTAGTTCCTCACTCTCTTCTGTACTGGTATAAAACAATTCAAGAAAAGAGCTCTTGGTTAGGAAGGCTTGAGTTGGTTTGTGAGCTTCAGTTTCCCTCTGGAAACTGACTTAGAGGTCTCCAAGAAATGGAAAATATTAGGGGAAGGTATGTATTAATCTGTGCACTCCAAAGTAAAGCCAAAATATTAAGTATTGGATTTACTTGGAACTTGCTTGCGCTTAGGAATGTTTGATAGGGTATCTTAATTCTCATATATTTCTTGAGTCTTCTCTCTGTAAGTTAGAAATCTGGAAAGGCAGAACCTTCTACACAGTATCCCAAAGCCTGCAACACTTCTAGATAAAAGGCTCAAATACTTCTACTGTAGGTTTTTAGCAACCATTGATATTTTAAGAGATATGTACATGTCCAAAGAGGAAAGTAAGTCAGTTTTATGATCTTTCCTTAGTTACCAAGCATGAATGATGGGGATTTGACTATCTAAAAGGCTGGCTTGACTTTATCATGGGTGGCCATGAGAAACATTCAGGAGGTGGTGCAGGCAGGACTTGGTTTTTATTGGAAGAAACGGGAAGGCAGAAGGAGGTACTCATATGGAAAGGTGTCCTCTAGCACAAGGTTTAGCCAACTGTTAGCCAGAGTTTGGAGTTACCTCCCCTCTGCCCTGTCAGGGAATGCTTTAAAATTCAATTCACACCTGTTTTGTAAATAATGTCTTACTGGAACATAGCCACACTTAAATGTTTATATGTTGTCTCAGCTCTTTGCCTGCCTCATTGACAAAACTGAGTAATGTAAATGAGAACATAAAACCTGTAAAGCCTAAAATTTGTGTCTCTTTACAGAGTATGTTTGCTTACTCTTGCTAGAGGGTCAAAGATATTTCTCAGTCAAATATACTTACCTAGATTGCATCAACATCTCCTCATTGCCTAAAATTCATCTCACTGTGATGTAGCGCCCCTGTAGAGTTAGACAACATCAGGGCTGGAGTAGTGCATTAGTGGACACCTCTTGCTGTTCCTTCTGTATGGGTGGACTCTTGCCCTGACCCCTCCTCCAGCCATATTTGCTGGGTGGAGGAGCACCATCATCTTATCTTCTGTGAGCCCACAAATGCTGGTTGTTGGGAAAAGATTCCATGCATTAAGCTAACATCTAGAGGAAAAGGAATATGGTTACTGTTTTTATCTATGGCTTCCTCTCCAGCCTTTGAAGGAGAAAGTGTTCACCTCCAGTAGGGTGGTATGCTACCTGGTGATGGATAGATGAGTAATGGGGAGACCTCAGGAAGCTAGAGCAGCCCATTTTCTGTGGGAGCAGATGCTGGATGCAAACCAAATGGGATGGTGGGGGCATGCAACTCAAAATGGAGAGGAGCTTCAGGTGGAAAGGCAGTTAGAGGTATGGGAGATGTCTTGGGTTACTCTCCAGCGCAGCTGGGGCACCATTTGGGTATGTGAGTGTACTTCTAGAGGCACTAGTTGGAATTTCCTTTGAATACCTATTACCCTGGTAGATATCTTTCCGAAAGAGTTAGAGATATCATCTTACAGTGTTCATGCATGCCTATGTTCACAGCAGCACAAATCATAATAGCTAGACGGCTGGCAAGATAGTTCAGCAGACTAAAGTGCCTGCTTAGGCAAGCTTAGGTGAGTGCAAGGACCGCAGTTTGATACCTGACACCACATGCTGTATCAGCCCTGCCCCCAAGGCAGGCCAAATCAGCAAGAGAGTCTGGGCCTGGTGGCTCAGGCCTGTAATCCCAGCACTGGGGAGGCTGAAAACAGGAGGATCGTTGTGAATCTGAGTTACATAGTGAGACCCTGTAACAACCAAATACATTAAAACAAACCAATTATAATAGCTAAATCTCAAGAGGAGCCTAGATGTCCTCTGTTGGTACCTTTTTATTGCTGAGACAAAACATTTGACATTCAAAGTTAAAGAGAGAAGCGTTTATTTAGTTTACAGTTTCTGGAGGTTTCAGTCCATAATTGGCTGGCTTCCAGGCAGGGTGGTTTGGCAGACAGGTTTCACAGAGGAGAAATAGCTCATGGCAAGCACAAGGTGGCAAAGTAAGCAAGCGCCAACCACAGCTCTTTCTATCCCTTCTGTCTTATCCAGGCTACACAAGGTTGGTAGCTCTGACACCCTTATTCCTAGTGTCTTGATCCTAACACTGCGCATGAATCAGTACCAGCATCATATACTCTGGATCCAGTCACCTCTGAAGAAGCCCCACCTATGACCACAGGAAGCTCTGGGGGGGAGGAAACACCTAGGCACAAGCAATAGAGTGTCCATCATAAGATGAATGAAGAAAATGTAGTCCTTATGCTCAGTGGAGTGTTACTCTGCCATAAATAAGGATAAACTTGCAGTATTTTTAGGAAAATGGATGCACCATGAGACCATGATAGTACATGAAATAAATCAGACATAAGCTTAACAGTTGCAGTCTCTCTCTCTCTCTCTCTCTCTCTCTCTCTCTCTCTCTCTCTCTCTCTCTCTCTCTCCCTCCCTTTCTCTCGGAAGATCAGACTTATAGTGATCCTTCTGTTTACAGCCCCTCAGATGCTGGGATTACAGCTATGAGCTACCACACCCAGTCTCAGTTGCAGTCTCAGGGCGCCCCGGGGGCTGGGCCAGTGTGGCAGACCTGGAGATCCAACTCCAGGCCCCTGTGTCTGCCTAAGCAGTCACTTTAATCCACTGAGCTATTTGGCCAGCCCTGCAGGCTGTCTTTTACACAAGAAACCCAAAGTATATACAATATGAGGAGCAAAATAAAAGCTAGGTAACAGGAAACAGGGAGATAGATCATTTGCAAAAGGGAAGAGAACAAAGAGATGAAAGAGTTGGGTGGGGGGAGGAAATGGGGATGGGGCATAAAGAGAATTAAGATGTGCTGCATATATGTATTAATTCACCAAGTAAATATAACCATTATGTACTGGAGACATGTACTAATAAAAATTAAAAAGTAGTCTCAGATTCCAAACGGTGGCCTTGACATACGGCCTCCTCAGTCCTCCCTAGAAGACAGCCTTACTTTGTGGGGGAAGCTCTATTTCCCTGTGGCAGGCCCTGATGAGGTACATGGCATTAGTAGGAAGCAAGGAAAACACTCCTGCAGAGACTGTATCTGCCCTTCACTTGGGATTAGAGAAGGTTTTCTCTGGCTCCATTAGAATACCTAAGGCAGCCGGGCGTGGTGGCGCATGCCTGTAATCCCAGCACTCGGGAGGCTGAGGCAGGAGGATTGTTGTGAGTTCGAGACCAGCCTGAGCTACAAAGTGAGCTTAAAGCCAGCCTGAACTGCATAGCGAGACCCTGTCTCAAAAAGACAAAAAAAAAAAAAAAAGAATACCTAAGGCACCTGTGCCTAAAAAAGCAAATCTTCAGCCTTTGCAGGCAGTGAATTGTAGACTTGCAGACTGTGGGCTCCATCTTGCTCTTTTCTAGTTATTAGGCCTCACTAAGTTATGTCTTGGGCATGAAATGATTTCTTAGATTCCATTTATAACTCATCCTCACTGAGAGAATGCGTGTCTCTTTCTCTTGCTCCTCAGTTGGCCTGCCATGTTGAGGGAAGCCATTGGGAACTACATGACTATTTTGTGATGTTTGAATAGCTGATGATGTGTCCTGTGCTGTGGCAGACAAGCCCAGATTCTAACTTGGCTTAGCCATCTCCTCTGTCAGTGTTTCTTACTTACATTAGTGAAGGGACTCATTGGTCTTTCCATGTACCCAAGGGAGAACAGGCAGCAGGAATGAGGAAAAGATAGACAAGAGACAAGAGCTGGGTTCAGGTGGATGCCTGTTTGCCTTGTGGCAAAGCACCCATGCAACCACAGCAGGGGCACTTGTTTATATCTTTGCAAAGTTGGTATCACAATACACCAGTTGCCTAGTGACTAATGACTGGCATTGTCCAGGCAGGCTGCTTTTCTCCACACAAGGGTAGCTTGACTACTTTAGGCACTGTGGCCTTGTCCTGCCTTCACACACAGGAACAATTTATAGCTTCAGCCTCTCTCAACAAATAAGCATGGATCTCTGTTTGCTGCACAAGAAATATGCTTTTCTTCCATAAAAGTTTCATTTTGTGAGGTTTAAGATGCACCAAAATCAAAAGATAAAAACATAAGCAAAACAAAATAGCTTGAATATGGGTTTGTTATATTTTAGATGACAAATAAATAGCACTTTTTAAAAATAGCTCTAGAAATTAAGTCCAGAGCCATATGCATGCTAAACAAGCACTCTAGTACTGAGCTGTATCTCTCAGCCCTCAGTCCATTTCAGTTTTATTTTGAGACAGGATCTGGTTAAGTTACCCAGGCCAGCCTCAAATTTAAGTTCCTCTTTCATCAGCCTCCCAAGAAGCTAGGATTATAGATGAGATCTGCCATACCTGGGTTGCTTTTTTTCATAGTTTTTTATAAGCTTGACAAGTCCTTGTATGTGATAGACAAGGAAAAGATGAATGTGATACAAGCCTGGATAGCAAGAAAGTTTTTTCTCATGTGCTTGCTCTGCTGGACTGGCACAGTCTCTGGGCGTGCTGTGCTGGGATGGACTCTAAAGATCAGCAGAAACGTAGTGCTTAGCTGTGTCCTTCAAAGTGCAGGAGGGTGCAGCTGGGCAAACAAATGTCGCATACTTGCCATCACAAACAATTCCTGCTTTGGGGAAGTCAAACCTAATAGACTGTGAAATTCATCTAGAAGAAATGAATAGCTACTTGCACATAGAGACAGTTGTAAGGGCATTTATATATTCTATGTCTTCATTCCTTTAGAAAGACAGGAGAAGATTGAATTACCATTTGTAGGACAGTTTTTAGGCAGTCTTAGACCCAGCCAGTTCTATTCTCTTTTCTGCAGAATAACTAGAATGTGCTGGGATTACTGCATCTTCAGATAAGAGGCAAGCTGGAATAACCCAACCTCTGCTCCAGCCTACACCTCAGAAGCAGGATGTCCTTTCTATGGTTCCAGTGTGTCTTCCAAAGTCCATACATTGGAAATTTCATCCTCAATGCAAGTGCTGGAAGGTGGGACCTAAGAGGAAGCGATTAGATCACGGGACTGTGGCTTTATAATGGATTAACGTCTGTATCAGGGGAGTGTGTTTGTTGTCTCTAGTGGGTTCGTAATAAAGGGATGAATTCATTTTTCCTCTCTCTCCCCTCTCATCTTAATGCAGTGTTGATACAGGTACAAATTACTTTCATCAGGTATCTCGATATTAGCTAGACTCTCACTCTCCTGCCCCATGGAAAATAAATTCATTTTCTTTCTAAATTATCCAGCCTGTGGCATTCTGTAATAGCACAAAATGGGCTAAGCATTCCTTGATATTTTATCCCGGCACTGCCTGTGACCACAGGGTATAAATCCCAGGGCAGCCTGCTTTCCAGGGCTCTTCACTGCTGTGCTAGTGGAGTTCACACTGTTGAAACTCTTCTCAGCCTCAGCAGCTTTCCTTGGCATTAGGTAATAAGCTGGTAGGAATCCTAAGGTTCAGTTTCCCTTTGATATCTAACTAAGAAATAAATCTGTAGCCATGAATATGTGTGTGGGCATGTGTATGTGTATGCATTCTATCGCACTAACCACTGACTGTATCTAGTGTGCAATGAAATTGCTTCATACTTTCCTCATTTTCTAAATGAAGAACCAAAAAGTATTAGTTTATATTTTGTGGCATACCACAAAATATTAGTTTATATTTTGTGTAACCAAATGCTACAAATTGGGCAATATGTATGTAAGGAAAGGACATTTCTTTCTTACGGTCCCAGAGGCTGAGAAGTCCAGGATCTGTGAACTGCCATTTCATTTTCTTCTTATGTCCTCAGCCCCTAACAGAAGAGGGAAGAACAAGAAAAGGAGAGTGAGCAAGAAAGAGGAGCCTGAACTGGCTCTGAAACAAGCCTGTTCTTGAGGTCACCCACCCCTCCGAGGCACCTGCTCAGGCATTCACGAGGCAGAGCCTTCCTGCCCTGTCTGATCCTTCCAGATCCCACTCCTAGAAGCTTTAGCGTGGAGTCTCAGCCTCAATATCTTGCAGAGTAAGAGGTGGTAGAAATGAGACTTGAAACCAGAAGCGCTGTGTGTGTGTGTGTGTGTTAACATTTTAAGTGGAGTGATCAAATGGAGTCCTTTTGAAAACCTGGAGGTGAAATGCAGGTATGTGAATAAGGTATGTGAATAAGGTATGTGAAACTGTAATGACCTTGAATTTGGCTTGTGCACTTCAGGTGGCTATACTTGTGTCACCATCATTCAGACCAAGAAAGAATGCCCTCACCTTTCCAAAAGCATCTCTGCTGTTTCCTCCTCTCAGAGATGACTCCTCTGAAAGATAGAGTATAATTTAGATACTTACGACCTGGATTAACTTAGACTATTTTTTCAATTTCTCTCTGGTAGAAATAAAGAAGAATTTGTTATCCATAGATAGGGTAAATATTGAAAGTGAGTCAATACTGGGTATAATTGTCTGATGGTTGTTTTCCCTCTAATATTCACACATTGGAACTTAATCTCCTATGTGATGGCACTAAGAGTCGTGAAGATGGTTTGGGTCTAAAATATCCCCAAAGGCAAATGCATTCAGAAACTGGGCTTTTGGGAGGTGACTGGCTCGGGGGAGGGGTGCAGATTCATTCCCTGAAGGCTTCAGAGCTGAGTGCCTTGTGAGGAGGGGGGGATCTGATCAGAAGAGGGCCTCATGGACTAGGGTGACCTGGAAGACTGTATCTCCCTCCCAGGCTCTTCCCTTCACTCTCTTGTTCCTGGCTGCCTTGGAGTGAGCCACTGTCTTATGCCAGATCCTTCTGGCATGTCCTCCCTGCCCAGCAACCCGCTGGAGGGACTGAATCTCCTAAGAACCCTGAACCAGAATAAAACTCCTCTACATAGTGGGTGTTGGGCCTGGTGCCTCAGCAATAGGAAAGTTACTAAGACGAGGCCTCATGAACTGACTCAGTGTACCCATGACAGGTTTGAAGGATCTGTTTGGCCTCCTCAACCACGTAAGGACACATGGAGGTGTCCATCCGTAAGGAACACCAAATCTTCACAACTGTGAGCAGTAAGTTTTTAGTGTTTATAAGTTACTTAGCCTACAACCAGCAGGAATGGACCAAGGTGTAAGTCTATGCCACTCCTTGAAAAGTCAAGGACTTGGGTCCCCTTATGCTCTGGTTGTCCCCAGGACCTCCCAGCAGTACTAGGCTTAGACTCAGTAGCTGAAAATATCTGCAGAAGAAAGAAGGGAAAAAGATATATTTATGTATTTATGCAGAATGGTTTGGACAATTACAGTGCTGATTTCTGGAAGAAGTTAACACTTAAATTTTTCTGCTTTTTAATTTCTTAAAACTTTTTTACATCAATTTTGCAGGTTTATATCTGGCAACCTAAACAACTAATTTGAAAATAGTATTATACAATTCAACAACTATTTTCAAATTCCTATTACTTTGTTTAGTGAAATTTTGTATCATTTCTTTCTTTTTTTTTTTTTTTTTACCATTTTATATTCTTTAAAAAAAGAAAAGGAAAAAGACCTGTGTCTTGCTTCTTGGTTTTGCATTAGTGCTGTCATGTTTCAGTGAACAGAGAGGTTAAAGCCTCTCCCCTTGTGCTTAGAGTTCTTTTTCTTAAAATAAATACTTTATAATCTCTCTTTCAGTATTGTGTGTGAAGTTCACAGGTCATAGGACTTGCCTGCAGATGTATTTTTTAAGAGTCAATATGGTGGTCTAACCATCCTCCAAGGGAAAAATGAAAAGGAAATAATTTACAGTAAAATAATGAGTATTTTAATATACAGATGCTAGGGGAGTGCTAGCCTTAGAGACCCTACAAAGTTCACAGATATTTGTAATTGTGTGTGGGATCAGTACAAGTGCAGACCGATAGGGGCCCAGTGTTCTGGCAACTTGTGCTGTGTCTTTGTCAGTGATACGATTTTCCAAATGGCAGCCAGCTCTCAGTAAAATTTCTCTCCCCTCAAATGAGTTTGGAAAATTCATTGCATGAAAACTGTATAAGCTGGATATGATGGCACATGCCTGTAATCCCAGCGTTGGGAGGCAGAGGAAGAAGAATTGTGAGATTGAAACCAGCCTGGGCTACAAAATGAGCTCAAAGCCAGCCTGAACTGCATAGTGAGACCCTGTCTCAGAAAGACAGAATTGATCAATCAATCAATCAATCAGTCAATCAATCAGTGAAACTATTTAGGGCTGGGACTGTCTAGCTCTCAGGAGTCCTACATTTTAATTCTAGCCCCAATGCTCTCCAAAACAATGGCAACAACAAAAAAGAAAAAAAAAACCCACAAATATTTCCATAGTAATGCATTTTAGTTTCCATTGTGAAATGGAACTGGACTCAAGATTCAGGCAACCTTTTGAATACCCTGGGATATAGGGGCTCTGCAGCATATCTTTACAGGGTGAGACCATCCCAGGAGTCATCATCATAGTGTGTCTTCTCTCTGGCCTCAGCCATGAAATACCAGTAAGCACCCTTTCATCATGGAGACAGCCGTCCCACACGGCCCCAAATATCCTTGAGGCCAGTACTTCTCTTATAAGATGCATGGTTTTAACTCCCCTTTTACAAAACAGGGACTCACTGCCTTAAAAAGGGAAGAGTTAACTGCTGGAATGGATAGGGATTTACCGTGAAGTGTGTATATAGGCAAGAGCCACAATCTCTTGATTCCTTAATCTGAATCAGAATGTCCTGTTTGCAGCTTGGGCTTGAGTAGATTGTGGGTTCAGGTCTTGTCTCTCTGACCTTGGACCAACACTCCCAGAGTATTGATCATTTACGAAATTGGAATTAGAACTAACACTGAGCTTCAAGGATTAAGAAAGAGTATCATCATGAAATCTAGACTGTGAGTTCTCAGTCTGTGGGGGACATTATCGCACCATTTATGTTTAAGGCTCATTTACTTAAATGTTAACAGAAAGTCTCACATTATAGTCCCGGAGAACTTTGTCTTTTGAATTTTTCTCTGAAGGGAAGCACTTGTTGATTTTCCCGGTGCCTTAGTCCCTTTGCAGGGCCGGCTGTTCTAATTACCCTCAGGTTGCTGCAAGCCCAGACTGAAATCCGTCCTGATAGACGCTATCTTGATTTGGGTTCTTCAAAAGCTGAACCTGCGCCCAGTACTTCAATGCAAACGCTATATTTGTGAAGCGTATTTACTATCAAATTTTTCCTTCTCAGGTTTGAGCTTTCCCTTGTACAGCGTCCGGGATAAAAGGATTTAAATATGATCTCTCCTTCAAAGCGCGCATGACTTCGGGCGGTAGAGGGCGCTGGAGGATGCTGCGGCTGTCGGGATGCCCCGCTGCTCCAGGAGGCGTGTGAGAGGATGAAGACCGCGCAGCTGTGCTCCTTCTGTGACAGTGCAGCATCGACCTGGGGTAACCTCTGTGCGGCCCTCTCGGCTGGAAACAGAGCTGGCAGCACAACGTGCGACCCTGCAAAGGCACGTGCGCTGTGGCCGTACTCTCTCCACGCCCTAGCTCCAGGCCTTCTGGCCTGGCTCCTGTATGACCTGCTCTTGGCTCTAGCTTTACAGCTGAGTCTGGGCCCCTGAAGTGTCCTGCAGGCCTCTCCAGCAGCAGCTCTGCGCTAACCTGCTGCAGGGCCCGCACTAACAGCAGGCTGCTGCATGCTCACCTTGGCCCATTCCCCTCAGGCAGGGCTAAAGCTGCTAACTTTTCTGCTGAACCACACATTTTCTCATTTTCTGAATCTTCAGGTTTCTTTGGTGGGTATTCTTTCTCAGCCTTAGAGCACTTTGTAGAGTTTCCTTATATTTTACAGTTACTCTTTATCACAGCTAATGATTCTTTGTACTAAACTTTTAAACTTTCTGTCCTGGTTAGACCACTACTGTCCCAGGAGGCAACGCAGGGAGCTGATGAGAGAGAAGAGAAAAATCCCATAAGCGCTGTGCTAATAGATATGGAGTCCCTATTGTGTTCATCTGGGGCTCAGTTCCATGGGTGTCCTTCTGAGTCTTGGAGTCACACACTGTGACCAGCAAGAGGCAGATAGGGTGCATATTTACCCTGACTCCCGGGCTGGGGAGATGGCTCAGTGGAATAAGCGCTTCCCTGGCAAGCGCAAGGGCCCGAGTTCAGTCCCTGGTTCCACCAAAAAAAAAAAAAAAAAAGTTATACCCTGACTCCCTGCTTGAGAGTGACTCTTGGGTAGGGAGTTGAGTCCCAGAATTTTCTGTCCTGCCCCATGTGTCTGGACTGCGTACTTCTGTCTTTCTTCCTAGAATACTGCTGAGGGCAGAAGGCTTTTTCAGGCAGAGACACAGGCTAATGGTGGTAAGGTGTCTGCATGAGGCATGTGTGGGAGTTGCTCCCTGGAGCTGCAGGTGGCCTATGGGGTGGCTCAAGGGGAGGGCAAGGATGCGCTGGCCACTCAGCACCCCGGTGACAGAAAGAAAACCAGTCAGCTGGATGCTGGTACACAGCTCAGACTGATTCGAGGGTGAATTTTCCGGAAAAGTCAGTTGCAGAAGATCAAATGTTTTCCTGACTGGTGTAATTTAATTGTATGGTTGGTGTTTGCTATGGATAATTGGATTTTTCTTTGACCTTGACAGTCTTGCTAGCTCACTGTCTGCATTGAAGACAAGTTTCTGAACTCTCTCGAATACAATAAGGCAGACCTGGCTTCCGTCAAGGGCTGGCAGGCCTGCCATTTTCAGGGGCTGCTGATGGCAGTGTTATCCAACCAGCAAAAAGTCAGTGGTGTTTGTTTTGCCCTTTACAAGAACATTTCAGCTGAAGCAAAAGGCTTTTCCCCTTCAGCCTGGCTTTTAAATAGAAATCTTGATGGCATTAAGCCATTTTAATTCTGAGCAGTGGCCTCTAAAGTTCACTGACTTCAAAGCTCAGCTCTGCTCTGGGACACAGAAGATACCATGGAGGGAGGTTTGAATCAGCAGGGACACCCGAGAAAAATACAGAGTACAAGGTCATTCCACAGGGGAGGTGGGGAAAGTCCAAAGACAGACACAGGAAACCTGTATCTGGGGGTCATGTGAAGAAAGGAGGTTACATCTACATTCAGATGTTTAAATCAGTCACATTTTGCAATCTTTTAAATAACTTGCATGGTTTCCCAAGTGGGGACCTGGTCTTTCCACATATCACATGCTTAGGCTTAGGGAGAAAGAGCAAGATGCTTCCTCTGCTCCAAAATGGAAAGATCTCTGAGAGGTGTGGTCAGGTGCAGGAGACAAGAGCAGTAGAAAGAACAGCGCTGAGCAATTATTGTATGGGGAGGAGAGGAACAAGGCTACATGGTGGATGCTTGCTGGTATTTACATGAAAACCTCATAAGTGTTCGTTCGTATGTGGGTCTGGAGAGCAGAAACAAGACTTTTCTAAAGA
Organism: Ctenomys sociabilis; assembly: GCA_004027165.1. NCBI lineage: Eukaryota > Metazoa > Chordata > Mammalia > Rodentia > Ctenomyidae > Ctenomys > Ctenomys sociabilis. The sequence goes on from PVKA01002751.1 coordinate 81,897, forward strand.
AGATCTTTATATCACTTTGTTTGAAAATCTCATCAGTTCAAAGCTAGTGGTATGAAGGGCCGGGGAGATGGCTCAGTGGAATAAGCGCTTCCCTGGCGAGGGCAAGGGTCTGTGTTCAATCCTTGGTTCCACAAAAAAAAAAAAAAAAAGGATTTATGTAAAAATGGGGGGAAAATCTCATCAGTATTCAAATAAAGAAATAAATGATAAAGTGCTTAATGAAGAGCATTACCAGTGTAATAACGGAGCGTCATTCTTACAACCTTCAGAAGTTGCTTTGGATGGGAAAATGCATTCCAGAAAATTCACCTGCACATGGAGTTTGGTTTACAAACCTTTTATTTTGGGAGAGTGTTTTTAATGTTTTCATAGGATCATGGAAAAAAAAAAAATCTTATTTGTTTTTGTGTTTCTATTGCTATTCACAATGAAAGCAGCAGGGGGAAGTGTTTCTCTGTTGATTTTTTTCCCCCTCCTTCCCCCCAGCTTGGTATGCAAAATGGACCAAGAATTCTTTAATTCAAATGTATGCATAAAATGCACCACATTTGCTAGATTCATGTTGTTACTCTCATCCCAAAAATCTTTAGGGGACTTGGAGTTTTCAGCAGGTTGCTAATGATTATTCAAAAGGGGCTGATTATTGGGTTTGCTGGGATAAAGTCCTTTTCTCTCTGTCCCTCCTTGCCATTCTCCTCAGCTCCTGTTATTACTTGCCGTAATCAAGTCATAGAAAACAAAAGTTAAATTATGGAAATTCACAACTCATTTTTTCATTTTGCAGATGAGGCTCAGGATTTTGAAAGCAAAACAAACAACTGAACAAACAAACAAAAAGAGTAGATTTGGGTCCTCCATGATTTCAAAGTGAAGGAAAAGAAGGTAAAAAGGGAAGAAACTGGGTGCTGGGTGAGTGTTGATTTATGCTGTGTCTGCATGGCTCCTTTGGCCTTCACTATACCCTGGCAGGCTGAGGGTCCCTTGAGCTGATTTGCTGAGAGGGAGGGCAAAACTCAGAGGGCTGAGTGACTCAGCCAATTCTGTTTCTGGAAAAACAATGGGAACTGAGGCCCAGTCTGGATCCAAAGAGCAAAAGCACTTTAGTATTTTCTTCCTGCACCTGCTTAATAATGTGGCCTCACCCCCTTGTCCTCCAGAAGTATTGGTAGCTGCTCTCTCTCACAGGCATCCCACCTGCTCCGTGCTCCCCTATGGTCTACAAAGAGAGGGAAGAAAGAAAGGGAAGCTGCCTGAAGAACTACCCAAAAGCTCAATGGAAGCCATTCTTTGTTGTCTGTGGGCAGCAATTCCTTTAGAAAAAGCAGTAGCACAGAGGAGCCCAAGGTCAGAGATTCCCAAGGCTGTGGACTTGAAGTGTCGGGGGAATCTCGGTGCTGTTTAAAAGATGCTTTGGAGCATAGTGTGCTTTGGAGTGTGTGCATTTGTGAGCATTGCACTTTCCTTCCCATGCTTCCTGCAGTGACCCTGGGGGAAGATGATAGCGAAGACACAGAAAAGGAAAGCTTGGAGCACTGGATGGCTTAATAGTAATAGTAAGCCTAAGGAGATGTAGCAAAGATATTCACTGTAGTGAAATTGAAGCATCTTGGGTGACATTAGGGTCTGTGCTACATCTGGGGAGAGAATGACTTTCTGATGACTCAAGGACAACTTCCTTCAGCCCTTGCATGACACAAGCTTTCATAGACACCAATGACAGTCCTTTGCTGTCATTGCAACAAGGAAGAACAAGAACCCCATGAGGACCCTGGGACAGGCAAAGGCCCAAGCTGGAATTTTCTTAGCTTATTTTATTTTTCCTTTACCTGTGATTATGGTTGCAACAAATGAGTAAGATTTTCTGTTCATCTGACCAATAAAGCATCCTACTTAAATAAATATATTTTTGAAAAAAATAAATAATGTATAATAGGAAAATGGCATATAGATGTGACAAAAATGGTGAACATGACCTTACGCAATAACAAGTGGAACTGCGGTGGTGGATTTCTAAATCTGCCTTTCATCTCAGACTTTTTATAATTCCAACTCCACCATTTGGGAATCACTGCAAAATTTGGGATAGGGGGATGGGGGCGGGGAGGGGAGCTGGACAGCAGCCTGGATATTGAGCTACTTAGGCTTCAAGTCATTCTAGTAAGTTTTGTGCTGTGGAGGGAAGCAAGGAGGAGGAGTGGGAACGGGGACACAATCTTTGTAGAAATGAGAACTAGTCAACTGAGGACATGGGACGTCCTTGAAATCTCAGTTTCCAGGACATGCTGTGGCTGCCAGAGAAAGAGCTGGTTAGTCACCCCCAATAAATGCAGTGCTAGATCTCTGTGGTGGAATGTGGTGTCAAATACAACAGTTCAGCATTAAGCCTGAATAAAATGTGATGACTGATTAGGAAATGAATGGCAAGTTATGGAAGACCAATCTCAGTTGTAAGGATGGCTATCAGCACCCCCATTGCAACAAACAAAAACTGCAAGCTGTACTCGCAGGCTGACAACTGGCCTGGTTGTTGGGACAGTTCACTCTGCTTATACAATCATTTATGAGGAAATCAGATGTCATAGAAGGAAGGGACCCACACATGCTCTGGGCTGCTCTAGGGGGGTGATTGCCTCTCTGCTTTCTCTTCACACATATCTACTTTGGGCTTGGTTTCCCATGGGCATAGCAAGCTTGCACATGTAGGATGGTGTAGGAATAAGACAGCTCCTCTTCGTGGATGCAAGTGGGAAGTCTGATGTTTGGCTTATAGAAGAACTAAATAGGAGTTTGTGAAATAGACTGCCAGAGGACTGGTTAAATCATTGGTCCTTGCATGATGGTTGGTGTAGAGCCAGAATGCAATAAATGATTAATTTCCAATTCACTCCTGTACCTTTATAGACAAGTTCCTGGACTTTTTTTCAATGTCACTATTTATTTTTGGCAAAGATTCAGGTAAGAGACCATGTCTTACAAATGTGTTCTTTTCTTTTTTGTGGTACTGGGGATTGAACTCAGAACCCTGTGCTTGCAGACAAGTGCTTGTTCTGCTGAGCTATCTTCCCAGCCCAACAAATGTGTTCTTGATATACATGAGATAATGCATCTAGTGAGTATGGTAATTGTTTCTTTACTCATTTTTAAGCCATTCACTCATGAAATCATTTATTAATTCATCCAATGCATATTTGTTGTATCAGTTGCTCTACTAAGCAGAGAAGAGACTACTCTTACAATCTAGAAAAGAAGTTGAATAATAAATGTGCAAAAAAACAAATATCCAAGATAATACTTTACAGATATCAAACATGTTAGAATAAAATATTGATTAGATAATAATACTGAGAAATGCTAACGTCTATTAAATACAATGCATCCTTACTGTTTTAGATATTTATCTGTATTATATATTTAATATTTGCTGCCATCTGAGAAGATAAGCACTATAATTATCTTTCATTTTAGAAAAGGAAGCTGAGGCACAGAGTTAGAAAGTGGTAGTGAGGGGAAACTTGTTTTAGACAATGTGGTCAAGAAAAACATGGGAGGCGACATTTAAAGAGGTGTCAGGAGCTGGATGTGGTGGCGCATGCTTGGAATTCCAGCATTTGGAAGGCTGAGGCAGAACTGTGAACTCAAGCCCAGCCTGGGCTACACAATGCGTTCATGGCCAGCCTGAACAGCACAGTGAAACCTTGTCTTAAAAAAAAAAAAAAAAAAAAAAGTGCCAGGCCCGTCTAAGTCTGTGCTTCCCTTTTTGCATACTCTACTTCTACTCCATCAGAATTGGAGCTCCTATGTTGTTCATTGTCACTGGAATCACCACCTACCTGGGTACCCTTCCTTTACCTACACTACCTGGGCCATAGGGGGTGTGACAGGGCCTGGAAATGACAGACAGACTGGCCAAATGTGTCTTATCTGCTTACTTCCCATTTGACTTTCTGAGGACAGCTTACTGGTGTCCTCTGAATCTGAAAGACAAGAGGTAGTGACTTGCCACTAGGCATTCATCTGGAGAGAGGCTGGTTATGGTTCCTGTGTGTCCCTAAACACTGTCATGCTGCTTACAATGGGAATGGGGCAGAAAATGAACCAGTTTTGGCAGCAGAAATGAGAAAAATCTCATCTGTGCATAGAGCACAATAAGCTTCACAGCCTTTTGCCTCCAATATCCCATCTGGAACTTCCAACAACCTTGTACAAATGGATATTGTTATGCATGATTGAAATATCAGAGAAACAGGTTGAGCTGCTTCAGAAGTTTAGCCAAGGTCATACAATGTGTTGGGGACAAAGGTAGTACTTCAGACTTTTGATAAGTTTAGGCACCAGGAACGTTTTTCTTAACATGGAAACAATCACCACCACAACAATGACCATTGATTATTATCTAAGTATTTTATAGCCACTCTAACAAAAAATATAGATTGGACTGCTTAGAAACAGCAAATTTCTCAGTCAGGAGGCTGGAACATCCAAGATTAATGAGCTGGTAATGCTTGTTCTCTGATGGTGTCTGTCATGGATTATACCTGAATGTTCTTCCATACTTCATATGCTCATAGGTGAGGATTTGGGAAGATGGCTTGATCCTGTGGTGTGAAACATTATAGCTAAATGTTATTGGGAGGTGAAGCCTAGTCTGAGATGGGAAGTTACTCAGTGTGGCCTAGAGCAGTGTATCCCCCACTTCATCCATTGGTCTCTCTGCTTCCCATTGCCATGCCAAGAGCTCTTTTTCTTTTCCCATGATTCTCTGCAATGCCACCCTGCCTTGGAGCCACATAACTATGGACTGAAACATCTACAAATTGTGAGTCAGAATAAATCTTTCCTCCTTAGAGTTGTGCATGTTGAATGTTGTGTCCCAGCGAGAAGAGAGTAACTAAGACAACATCTTCCCACTGTGCCATCATATGATGGAAGATGCAGAAGATCCTTTTGGGGTCTCTTTCCTGAGAACAGAAATGTCACTCATGAGGTTACTGAGTCACCCCTCATAGGCACCACCTCCTAACCATCCCTTTGAGGGATTAGGATTTCATCATGTAAATTTTGCATTTTGTGTTATCATATCTTGTCCCATATTCCCCAAAACTCATGTCATTCTTACACACAGAATATATCCATTCCATCCCAATAGTCTCAAAAGTCCTCACTTATTCTATCCTTAATTTTATGGTCTAAATACAATCCAAAGTCTCATCTAAATATATTTAGACACTGGATATAGGTGAGACTCAAGATATGATTCACTCTCAGACAAATTTTCCTTTAGCTGAGAACCTGTGAAATCAAACAACTTGTGTGCTTCCAAAATACAATGATGGAATGGGGTAGAATAGATACTCTCATTCTAAAAGAAGAAAAGGGGGATGAAGAAGGAAGTGACAAGCCCCAGTGCATCCAAAACCTTTGCAACTGAGAATAATCTTTAACTCAAGTTTTGGTAGGATTGTGGCCCTACCTACATGGTTTGGGAAGCCCCAGTTCATGGATCTTCTGAGCAATGCACCAGGGCCTCTCTATGCAGGCCTTACCCTCACACCAGTCCTCTTTCTGGCTCATGTGCCTGAGGATGGGGTGTTCCATCATTCTGAACGCAGGTGGCTTACGGTTCACGCCATGTACTCTGAGTGCTGGAGAAGATGGTACCTCATGGTACCTTTCAGAGTTATGGCTTCAGTGGCCTATGCTGCAACTGGTCATATTGCAGCCACACATGGGGTGGCTGAAACATGTGCTTGAATGTAGGAAACACAGCTTGAGGAGAAGTCAGTGTGGAAGTCCCATTGGTTCCTTGTGTCCCTTTCTTTGAAGCTATTTTGTTCCAGGTGTTAGAGCTCTGGGTTTAGAAAGGGAGAGACATCCCTGATAAGCTCAGAAGTCCCTTTGTTTACTCTCCATTGTCTTGTACAGTAGGTTCTGGATGATCCACATCCCTCTCTCTGTCAAAAGTTTGAGTTGCTTGACCTAACCTCAAATACACTTCTTTAAAAAAAATCTCAACATGGATAGGCCGATCTTTAAATTTTCTTTCTGTATCTCTGTCTCTGTCTGTATCCTTCTATCTCTCCATCCTCCCTGCAGTTTAAATTCAGGCCCTTGTGCCTGCTAGGCAAGTACTCCACCACTGAGCCACAGTTCCAGCCTTTTTTATTTTATTTTGATCATTTATTTATGGCCTGGGGCAGGGCTGGTGTGGCATGTTCCCTGCATTTTTTCTAAGCTTGCCTAAGCAAGCACTTTAGACCACTGAGCTATCTTTTTGGCCCTTTATTTTTGTTTTGAATCCTGTTGAGTTGCCTCAAACAATTTCTGGCTTGCTGCAAACCTGTGATTATCTTGCCTCAGCCTCCCCACTAGCTAAGATTCCAAGCACCATTATCAGTCTGTCTTCTCTCAGAATAAAGATTCTGTCTACATCATTCTCTTTGAAATTTATTATGAGCATTTGGGAGAAGCCAAGCTACATGTTCAGCCCTTTGTTCAGATATTTCTTCAGTGTACATTTTATGTTCTTATCCATGAGCTCTTTCTCCTCCTCAATCTTCTTCTTTCTTTTTCTTTTTTATCTTCTTACTGTTGGTTTTTAATTTATTTTTGCCTTTTTGAGACAGGGTCTTGCTGTGTAGTTTAGGCTGCCCTTGAACTACCTTTGTAGCCCAGGATCCTCTTGAAGTTGCAATGATCTTCTTGCCTCAGCCTCCTCAGTGGTGGGATTATAGGTGTGTGCCACCACACCTGGCCCTGTAAGCTATACCTTCTACAAAACACTAAGACAAATACAGTGAAACCAGGTTCTTTGTTACTTTATTAAAAAGTTGGCTCATCCTCCAATTTCCAATAATGAGATCAGTCTGCAAACTCATCAAATGGCCATTACTATTTATATTGCTACAAATATTCTGCTTATGGCCACTTGAATGTTTTCTAAGAAGACTGAATATTTCTCGACTGCTTTCTTCTTTTTGTTCTGGGTCCTCCCAAGATCACCTCTAATAGTCCATTCATAGAAATGTCAACCTTTTCTGTCATGCAACCCCAAACTCTTCCAGCCATCTCCCATTCCTAGTCTCAAAGCTGCCCTCGTGTTTTGGGTATTGTCACAGCAGCACTGTTTTATGTCTTAGTCTGTTTGAGTTGCTATAAAGTGGGCAGCTTACAAAACAGATAAACTTAGTACCCAGGAGGCTGAAAGCCCAAGATCAAGATGCTCAAACTTAATGTCTGCAGAGGGCCACTATCTGGCTCCCACTTGGTGCCTTCTCACTGTGTCCTCACACTGTGGAAGAGCTGAGGGGACTCAGTACAGGACCTCCAGCTCTTTCATGTAACTTGAGCCATGATCTGATCACCTCCCAGAGGGCCTAACTTCTACTCATTACCTTGGAGCCTAGGATTTCAGCATGTACATTTTAGGGGGATAATAACATTCAGACCATAGCTGCCATATTTGGTGCCAAGAGCTTCACATATATGAACTAATTTAATCCTGTTATATACCACATGGAAAGCATTTGGCAGAGTGTCTAGAGTATAGTAATAATCAATGAGAACATGCAGGATTTCATTTTTGGATAAGAGGCTCAGAAAGGTTAACTGGCCTTTCCATCAATAAACAATGGGGCTGAGGGCAGAGATTTGAATGCTGGGCAGTCACATGTGCATCAGGTTTTCAGCTGTGGTGCCCACTGCCCACTTGTGTCACACTGGGTACCCTGTGCCTCAGTGTATGTGTGTAGGTAGTGCCTGTGAATGTGTTGTCTTTGCAGTGTGTCTTTTCTGGCAACACAGCATTTCTTTGGTTTTCCATCTGAGTTGCTGTTGGAAGTCATTTCAGCTTCAGATCTGCTCTGCCGAGACTCGAGTACTGTGGCTCATTCTGTGGTTTCTCTCCAGAGCCAGTACATTTCCTCCACACTTAAGAGCAGCAGAGGGCCCTGAGTACTCATGGGGGAGCCTTTGCTCCCATGGTGCCCAAGGAATGCATGTTTCTTGGAAGAGGTGGTGGAATTCCATCCCTATGAGCACAAGTAGATTTGAAATCCAAGTTGTAAGAGTTTCCTGTTTTACATTTTGCCAAATTTTCAAGCACAAAGCCATTTCCTACATAGACAGTGTCTTGGCATCTCCCCGTCTCTGCTCCAGGCTTCAGCTTTCTATTATTCTCTTTGCTGAATTCCACAATATTTACCCTGACAGCCTCTGTGCACAGAACCATAAAGAGTAAATTGGGGAGAATCTGGACTTTGTTTCCAGGTCTCTGGCATATTGCAGGGAAAAGGCAGATGAATCTCCGTGGAAGGTTTAAGCAAGAAAGTAGAACTTTAACCAGGCCTTGAAAGATGACAGGATTTTTATGGAATAGGAGGTGAAGTTTGGAAGCCACAGCCAAGGCTCAAAGGTGAGAAAGATCAAGGTGAGATAAAGGAGTCATTTCAGCAAGCTGAAGATTTGTGTTTGCAGCAGAGGGGAGGATGACTGTAAGTTTTTGGTGGTCTTCTCTCATGGTAAGGTGGGGACACCAAGGGACACTCTATGTTCTTGCTACTTCTAATCTCCTGTAAAGGTGACACCTCTTACATCAACACAGAGGATGACCCTTTTTATCTCATGAGGTCAGGCATAAGAGCTCTCCTCCATCATGCACTGCTATAGACAATCTGGCTGCTTTAACAGAATGGATGGCTTAAAAACAATAGAGAGTTGTTTCTCCCAGCTGTGGAGGCTGGCAAATCTAAGATCAAGATTTCATACCTGAGGAGTGTCTGCATCCTGAATCATGGAGGGCAGCTTTTTCCTGTAATCTCATGGGGTGAGAGGATTAAGGCAGGACTTCTTTAAGGCACCATTTGCATCTGAGGGCTATACCTGCACTATGTAAATAGCCCCCAAGTGCTCCACATCCTCATATTATCACCAAAACACACAAGTTTTGGGGGGGAACACAGGCTTCTTGTCTGTGACATTCATTGCCACATGCCAAGGACAGCACTGATCACTTTTTATGTATCACTGTCTTTGAATAGTATCCATTATTCCAGTTTTCCAGGGAAAGAATCAGGAGACCCAGAGAACTTTTGTCACTAGTTCCAGGTCACAAGCTGAGTCAGTGCTGGAGTTGGCTCCATTTCCAAGTGTTAAGGGCTCCTGTACTTCATGCTTCACTATACTTCAGTACTAGAAGGAGGATTGCTGGAGGCTGATTGGCAGCACTGCAATTGGCTTTAGTGGTTGCAGTGGACATTGAAGCTGGAGGTTCCTAGGTGTGCCCAACCCACAGCTTGGCCTCTTAATTGTTCTTTCTTTTGTCCTCTTTTTTTTCTTGAGTGAAGAGTAATTGTCTTTGGTTGTATATGAAATATGTAATAGAGTTATATTGGATAGGTTTTTCTAAAGGAACAGAACAAAGATAAATGCACAAGGATTTACTAGATGGGTTTATAGGGTCAGGGTGGGGAGAGTTCACTGCAATTGTCAGAGTGCTGGGCATTCAGAGAAAACACCCAGCAGCTACTTGGCCCAAGGAGCTGGAGGCTGCAGAATAAAAGGGATCAGAGATACAGAGTTAGCTCAGGAGTGAAGGCCTAGAAGCTCTGTGGAGATCTGCTGGTATGAGTCAACACTCAAAGACTAAAGCAGTTGGAGGCTGAAGTCTATAGGGGATGGCAGGAGTAAAAGTTCTTCAAATTCATCCTCTATTTTCCCTTTTCATTCCATCTGGATTGCAAGCCTGTTGGATGTTGCCAGCCAAAATCAGGGAAAATCTCCCCAAACCCTCAGTTTACTGATGTACAAGCCAGTCACCAGTGGTTTAATTATGTCTCCAAATTCACATGAGGGAGGCTCAGTTCCCACTGTGGAGGTGTTAGGGGTGTGTCTTAAAGGGTAGTGTGTAGCTTATAAGGACACCACAGCCGTGAATGTGTTATAGTCATTCTCACAGAGTGGCTTTCTTCTCATGTGACTGGCTTAGTTATCCAAGCAAACTCCTTTAAATGTTCTTCCTGCCTTTCTTCCTCCCAGCTATGACTGCAGTGTGGGGGCTCTCACCAAAGCTGATGTTGTGCACTGGAACTTAAGTCTGGAGAACCACAAACTTTTCTTTATGAGTTATACAGTCTTTAGTATTCTATTACATAAACAGAAAACAACATAAGACATGCATACTATTATTAGCTCCTTCTAATCACATACAATCACACTAGGGATGGGTTTACGGATAGCTGGAGAACTCAGAAACACACACAGGTTTTAATTTTTTTTTTTTTCTGATAGGCAATTGATCTTGGAATTGCAAGACAAGTATAGGAGGGGTGGACTGGCTGCAAAACTTGTGTTTAACTGTAGGATTTCACCTCTTGAGCAAAAAAATGTTGTTAGTGACTTAAAAAAATTTTTTTTTAATGTATTTGGTACAGGGTTTCACTATATAGCTTGGACTTGTAGTAATCATCCTTTTTCAGCTTCCCCAGTTCTGAGATTACAGCATACACTATCACTCCCAGTCTTAGTGGCCAGCTGAGTGCACCCAGGGCAGGGCCAACATGGGATGTGGTACTGGGGGTGGAACCCAGGTCCTCACACTTGCCTACGCAGGTGCTTAAACCACTGAGCTATCTCTGTGGCCCTGTGAATGACTTTTGGAATGGCATTATTATCCTGGAGTTTTATGAACTCCTCCTAACGAAAATAAAGAGGAGCCAGAGAACATATAGACAGAGTATGGGGTGAATTGTGTCCCCTTAGAAGACATGATAAAGTGATAACCCTGGTACTTGTAAATGTAACTTGATTGGAAAATAGGGCATTTACATCTGGATTAGTCCAGAAGTCCTACTAAGTGAGGACTAAATCCAGTGACTGTTCTCTTTGTAAGAAGGCTGTGTGAAGACAGGAGGGTACCACATGAAGACAGTCAGAGATTTGAGGAATGCATTTATGTGCCAAGGAGCACTAGGCCAAAGCATGTGACAGACGTGGGGAAGACTGTCCCTTGAATCAATAAAGTTTGCAGACATTGTAGGCTCCAGAAATATGAGACAATACATTTCTGTCATTTTATTTATTCATTTTTATTTTTTATTTTTTGTATTTTAGAGAAGGATCTCCCTACTAGATCAGGGTCTCATTACTAGATCAGACTCATAGTGATCCTCCTGTTTACAGCTTCCCAAGAACTGGAATTGCAGGCATGTGCCATCACACCCAGTATCAATTTCTATCTTAGCACACCCTGGGGGTGCGGCTGGGATGGCAGGCCCTGGGATTGAACCCCTGACCCATGCACCTGCTTGCAGGTGCTTTAATCTGCTGAGCTATTTGGCAGGCCCTAAAGTTGAGAAGGTTTTTTTTTCTTTTTTCTTTTCTTTTTTTTTTTTTTCTTTCTTTGGCTGGCTCAGGCTGCCTTAAGGGCAGATCTAGTAAGGCATGTGGAGCTGGGGATCCAACTGAGACTGCATTTGTGTAAGCAGATGCTTAAACAACTGAGCTAATGGGGAGGCTCTCCATTTCTGTCATTTTAAGCTCCAAAGTTTGTGGAATTTTGCTACAATAACCTTAGGAAACTAATATGGATGGGACGGGATAGACATTCATAAATAATTGCTTTGGATGATAATAATTATGACTCAAAGAGAAGAATAGAGATACAGCAAGTGTCTGGGGACTTACAGCACAAAGCAATTTCAGAGGTGGAGGGGAATTATGGCCTCAGAATCTCCATACACATGTGCAGCCCAGGAAATAAAAGAAACAAATGACAAAAGATGGTAGATGTGATATTGTAAAGTCACCAAGAATTAGACTGGAATGCTACGTTGGTCTGAACTGAAACAAAAGGAGGAAAGTCAGCCCTTTTCATGGTTTGGTTTCTTTTTTTTAAGGGGAGCAATGCAATATAGGAAGCAATTTATAGGATTATTTTATAATAAATCACCCAAAAAATCATATACAAGGAGTGCAGGAAACCTGTCCACACACTAAAGACCAAGAAATCCATCTGAGGGCCTGGATCCTACTATCATGCATGAACCCAGCTGAAAACCTACAGCCCATAACAGTACCTCCCACAAATCCAATTGGAGGTCTACAGTCCATGACAAATTCTCATGCAGGCCTGATTCATGGATCTGGCCTGGAAAAGTCCAAGAGTCAGTGGTGGAAACTTGGTGCCAATAGGCTGAAGCAGGTTGAATGATCTAAACCAGAGCCAGGAAGCAATGCTCAAGGTAAGCACCAGAGCTCCCCCAAAGGTACCCCTGCCATCCTCAGCAACAGTGAGGTCCTGAGCTCCTCTGAGAATGAGGAAAGATGAGCTCCCATCAGGAAAGCCAATGTGACAATGCTCTCCATGAGGCTGAACAGTGCACCATCTTCCTGTCCAGACCCAGGAAGCAATGTTCGAGATGAGAACCAGAGCTCTTCCAAAAGGGACCATAGCCATTTTCAGTGACAAGTTCCACCTTTAATAAGAATACCCAAGTTCATTAGGAAAACCAGTGTGACAAGGTCCTCCAACAGAACATCCCTGGAGAACCAACAGCTTCAACAGCTCCAATTGCTTCTCCAAAGATTGGCTGAAACAGCCTCTTGACAGTTTCTTCAGTTCTGCCTCTTACAGGCAACAATCCTCAGGTGGGCCTCCCACATCCAGTACCATGCTAGTCCGACTCAGCTGGGTGTAACAAGTTATCCACCAGTTAGAAATCCACTACAGCCCTTTACATTCTAGATGCTGCCTCTGTAGCTTCAACCAACTGTGGATCAGAAGTACTGCAAAACAAAAACAAAAACAAAAAATGCTGCAAAACATTATGTACTGAATATGTACATACTTTTTTCCTTGTCATTTGCTTTCTAAATAACACAGTAGAATGGCTACTTACATAGAAGTTACACTGCATTGATTAAGTAATCTACAAATGATTTAAAGGGTATCAACAGATGTGAGATGATTGTGTGCAAATACACCTTTTCATGTAAGGGGCTTGAGCATTGTGGATTTGGGTAATGGGGAGGTCTGGAAACATTCTCCTGAGGTTATCAAGAGACCACTGTATATCTATTACATGAGGTGGCATTTTGTATAAGAATAAGTCAGAGGTCTTGAGTTTAGGGCAAATATATAAGTAAAGATGCATGTAGTGATACTGTTTTGTTTTGTCTTTGCTTTTTGTACTAGGGATGAAGTACAGAGCATTGTACTAACCTATTATATCACACAACTTTTAGTTTCTTCTTTGTAATCAGACACTGCAACCTTACTAAGTTCTCCAGGAGGGACTTGTACTTGTACTTCTGCCTCAACCTCCTCAAACCCCCAAATCCTGGGATTACAAGTGGACACCACCAAGCCTCATAGGAGTGACATTCTTAAAAGTGTGCGAAGAGTGCTGAGAACATCCAGGTGGACCGATGTCTTCCTTAGCTACAGATCCACAAACATCAAACTGGGTTAGTATGCAGAGGTTACAGTGACAGGCTTGCATCCACTCTCCAGATGTCTGGTGCAAGGGTACCTAACTGACTGTTTTTGCCTTGCTTTACTGATAGTCTCACCTTCCAAAAGGCAATGACTAAGGAATTTTCACAGTGAACCTAATTATGAGCTGCTAATTGCCTGGTAAAGCAGGAATAACAGGAACCTGAACACAGATCCAGCTGGGGATTTCTCTTTGTGTAGTGACTAGGGCTTCATGCAACTTATGGATGGGTAGAAAGGGAAAACATAGAAGTGTGCTACACAAGGAATTAGTTAATTAATTAATTAATTTTTTACAGATACAAAACTTAAAGAGTGCCCTTTTTGTCATTGCAGTAGCATTCATCTAGCATGTGCTAGAGAAACCTTATAATATTTTGCTAGCACTATTGTGGAAAATAAAAATGTTGGTATCATTTATATATGTTGAAACTATGGTTTTCTAAAAACTATATCTTTGGGTATGTACTGTCATGTACAATAATGTGAAGTAGTAACCTTATATGGTTCTATGGACAAAGTTTAAAATATTCACACCCGCACCAAATGCACTTTTATAGTGGTCAGGATGGATTACAGTCTCGCATAAACTCCTTCAAGTTTCCCTTTCTTCTATACACTGGTCATAACGCGACCTGCCTTAGTGAGGATTAAATGATGGTGTGCATGTATACCATTTAGACGCTGCCAATAAATAGTTAATAATTACTAATACTTTCAGAGTGCTTATAATTTTCAAGGCCCTATATGAAGTGCTTTGCATATGTTAATTAGTTGATTCTTACAAAAGCCCATAAAGTAGCTACTGCTATTATCTCTGCTTTACAGATAAGAAAAACCTGAGGTAGAGGATGTTTAGATAACTCTCAAATTTGCACAGGACTGGGGAGATAGCTCAGTGGAATAAGTGCTTGAGGCCTTGGCAAGTGCAAGGGCCTCAGTTCAATCCCCAGTTCTGAAAAAAAAAAAAAAAATTGCACAGGTAAGAAGTGGCAGAGTGAGGCTATGAGTTCAGGAAACCTGGTTGGAAACTTCTTGCTGGTAACTATTACATTGCCTCTGATAGTAAAAGAACACATCTGCAGTTTTTCCTGAGGGTCATGGCAAGTGAATGGTCTCTATTAAACAGCAAACCATTCTTAGCCCTCTTCCTGTGGACATCAGGGGAACCTTATCTTACTCACTCCTGTTCCTCCCACTCAGCTTAGGCCTTGCTCAGTGAACAACTTGATGAAGGCCATTCCCTCACTGACCCTCTCCATCATAGATTTGCAGAGGACACAGATCCTGAGCATAGTCCTGTGGGAACATCACCCAGAGAGAAATCCTCTGAAAGTATTAGATTCCACTTGAGTCCTGTGTTCTTGCTTGAAATTCCATGAGCTTATGTAGGCCATCCAGTTGAGCATATAGAAAATATCAATATCCACTTGTGCTTAAGATTCATACAGCTTGTTGATGATAATTTTTAGTCTTAAATATGGCTAAGCGATAGTCTGTAAGAGACAAAATAGGGACCCAACAATTTGAGGTTACTCTGGAGCTTACCTTGACAGTTGAGGTAGATTACTGACTAGAAACCAGGATAGTGTCCTTTTCAGCTAGAATATGGAAGGAAAAGCCTGCAGTACAACAGGAGTTTTGCTAAAATGTCAGGTAACATTAAATTAAAATGAAAAACTGAAACCACTCTCATGTATTATTTTTTAACAAATGGAAACCATATCCCGAAAAGGTTATTTTAACAAACATTTTCAGGACTTATAAAAAGCACATATGTGGTATTCTCACTGACAATAAAATGGTGACAGTATTATTTACGGCACTCGATGAGAACATGGATGAAAGTTCTGTACAACTTATATTTTGTTTTACACACCACAAATCAAGTAAGTATTCTATAAAAGAAGAAATCCATTCAAAATATTCAGAAGTGTATCATTTATGGAAATCTCTAAGCATCTATGAACCACAGCAGACAGTATTTTGGACATACTCATATTATTCCACTAATGGAAATCTTAGAAAAGCAGCTTTGAGTCAAGGGCTCTGTTTGAACCAAGATCCATTAAAATATTACTTTAACAGATGTGCCATTTGTGAAATTGGATTTTCAGAGAAATAGCTAGTCCATATTTTGAAATGAGCAGCTTATGGCTATGCTTGAAAAGAAAAACACTGGTAAATTCAGGGGAAAATATTTTCCTAACGGTTATGTATTAATAGTGCTCAAAGATAACAATGAGTATTGACTTACTAGACTCATGAGCCAGATGTGGTCCTTTAATCTTTGATCAGAGATACCTCTGTATGCTTTGCTTAAATTTCAGGTGTGGCAATAGTCTCACCCTCATGGCATATGTGGCCTGTGAGTCACTTGTGAGCAGGGATTCTATTCCTTTCGTTTTTATATTTAAACAGGCAAAGTAAGGTAGTTACATAATGCTATCTATGAAGTATAGGGCACATTAGGAGCAAGACTAATTCCCAGTGCTGTGGAAATAAATGAAGACCAAACAAATAAGAACAAGTAGGATCTATTTACTCAGAGTTTGCTCTAGCAAGGAAGTCAACCACTGTCACATTTGTGTTTTGACAGATCAGAGGTAGGTAAAGTGGGGAACCCATATGTATAGTGGAGAAAGGAGAAGGTTTCAGATGTGCTTTTGTTGGGGGGTGCCATCCTAAGGAATTAGAATCAGGGCATCCTGTATAGCCGGGTGGGGGTGTGTAACTCATGTGCTTTGTTTGGTTCTCTGTTGGAACCAGGGACAAAAGCTAGGGAAGCTGTCATTATTAATCAGGTTCTGGCTATTTGAGAGTGATTATTACAGAGGTTATAGTTTGACTTCCTTGACCAGTTGCTAGGACAGTGTTAATTTTCTCATAAAGGCATGTTGTTGTAGGTGTATAATATACTTATTCTTTAGAATATTGCTATTGATGAATTATTAATTTTAATTCTGTTTATTATAATAAACTATCAATGCTTAAAAGGAAACAATATCAAAAATAAAGTATTGCATTTTTAATATTTATTGTTTATATAAAATGTCAACATTGACTTTTTCTTTCCTGTATTTTGGGGAAGGGCCTACAGGGTGTTCAGTTCTCACTACTAGATTGGACTCATAGTGATCCACCTGTTTACAGCCTCCCAAGAGCTGAGAGTACAGGTGTGTGTCACCACGCCCAGTCTTAATTGCCTCTCAGTGCACCCCAGGTGCAGGGCCTGCACAGCAGGCATGGGGATTGAAACCCCAGCCTCTGCATCTGCTTGCGTGTACTTTAATCCTCTGAGCTATTTGGCCAGCCCCTTATTGACTGTGCTTAACTGTTCTTTTTTCTATGTGGCAGGTCATTCTTGTCATCTTTCTTGTCTTCCTGTTTTGTGAGGTATTTCCTACTATATTTTACAATGTGCACTGAGGAGGGAAATAAGATATCAATACAATAAAATATCAAATATGTAATGAGTGCTTAGAATAGGCATCAATATTTCCATATTAGCTGTTTATTTGCTTATAAAGCTTGTGTTTTTTGGTGCACAAAGGCTAAAAAATAACAACAGAAGTTTCCCATATGAACTAAATTGAAAATATCAGACCTCTTCTATAAAAAATATTTGCTTTAGTATTCACATGTAAGGCAGTCTTTGCACATGATAATAGCACATTCCATGCACACATATTGCTTACATTTACAGGGTAAGTGTTTTGCTCTCCTGACTTTTTGCATCTCACTGGTCTTAATGTTTGGTCGGGAGGTTCTCACTATATTATGTAATGTATAGTTAACAGGAACATAAAATATTAATAAAATAAAATATTACATTCTTAATATGTTTTACATATTTAGAATAAACAAAATTTTCACATCAGCTGTGTACTTGCATACACAATTCAAAAGATAACATCAGGAATAAATTCCTACATGAACTTCAACGAAATTATCAATAGAATTCTACACCAGAAGAGTGGTGTGGGTGAATTTTACCCCATGTGATTCTCAGGTAAACATACAAAACACTTGTTAGATAGGGCATAATGTCAAAATCCCAGTTTAACACTTTTGCACAGGTGCATGCACCTTGCTGTTCATTGTACTAAGTGGATAGACACAGTGAGTGCTTGCTATATCTTCTATCCTGTGTCTCACATGTTTTTCATAGGTGAGAAACATAGATGACTACTATTATGCTAAATAAAAATAGACAGTAGAAAAGTGTGAGATGGGTTGTTGTAATCCAGTGTTGTGCCCTATGTACTAGAGATAGTTGTCTGGCTCCTAGAGTTCTGAATAACAGTTATCAGGCTAATTTCCTGGTTTGATTCTAAAGATAATTTTTTTTTTCCTGGGCTAATTGCTGCAGATTATGACTTGGAGTTTTATGGTCCACATGGGTCATCTGTACATATAATGTGGTCATTGTGTGTGATTCAGTCTGTTAATCTATCTTTCCAGATCAGGGCTCAGCAAACTTTCTATAATGAGCCAGGCATAAGACGCTGTCCTCTGCATGAGCTGTGTAATTCCTGCTGCAATTATTCAGCTCTGACATTTTAGCACAAAATCAGACACGCACAATAGGTAAACATGGTTTTGGCTGTGTTCCAATAAAACTTTGTTTTCAAAAGCAAGCAGCAAGGTCATTTTGGCCCTTGTTCTACAGTGAAGAATTTTTACACATTGACAAATGTGTAAACAAAAGCTATCCCCCGTGTTGTGATTCATTCCCTTTCCACCTACTTAGTGCCATGAAACTATGATCATTGTGGTCTAGGTTCTGAGTGCTATCACATGAAGTAAGCATAGCTCTACAACTAAACAATATTAAGAATTTCATTATTGTCCCTTTTTCTCTCAAAGGCTATTTTATATCATCTATTTAATAACTGAAAAGAGACTTCTTATCCTGCTTTTCTTTTAGTGTCTTTCCTCCATTGCCTATTCTTCCATTTTAGGGCCTCCTACTTGCCAGAATGCCTCCTCCTCCAAACAATATATCATGCGCAGTGGATCAGTACTATTTCCCCTTCAACACATGAGAACAACAGCATTATTAAGTCAGTGAAGGTGGTCTGTCCTCAGCCTAGTCCTTTGTATTTACACAGCGGCCACCATCTTTCCAGGCACTACACACAGACAGAATAGGGCCCCCAAAAAGCAGATGCTGTTTCTTCCTTGCATCCCTGTAAGAGTTGAAAGCCTTCTTCTACATGCTTTTGCTTCCATTGGCCTGAATGTATTGCACCTAAGTCAGTATTGCTAAGGGCCATGGAGGCGCCATGACTGGGTTAGACCAAGTAAGAGTTTCCAGCTGAGGCTGGGGACAGATACCATCTTTGAGGCTTGACATTGGTCTACCAAGTGGGTGAAGGCACAGATGGGTTTTTGCTTCCCCCAGCTGAGGCTCTGTGAGGCACATCCATATTTCATTATGGTAAAGTGCAGGTTTACATATCAGAAGAGTGTTATGGGTGAATTTTACCCCATGTGATGCTTACAGAGCAGGGAGGATGTGAATAAAGGAGCTCCAGGTCTGGAGGCAGGGAAGAGGGATTGACACAAAGGATGCAACCTGCTGTATCATCA
The DNA here is from genome assembly GCA_004027165.1 of Ctenomys sociabilis. Lineage (NCBI taxonomy): Eukaryota > Metazoa > Chordata > Mammalia > Rodentia > Ctenomyidae > Ctenomys > Ctenomys sociabilis. The sequence continues at coordinate 100,981 of PVKA01002751.1, forward strand.
CCAAGAGGCAAAGGGCTAGGAGAGCAATGGCCACCAAAAAGACAGCAGGAGGAAAAGAGAATTTTAAGAGAAACTCTCCTTTGGATCTCCAACACTCCTTAAAGGAGAAGCAGTGAGGGATTGTCCCTCTTGTGGCAGACATAGACTTGGATTTGCTGATAGGGCCTTGGCTCTGATCTCCTGCCAACACATCAGTGTTGAGGCCAGAGCAGATATCAGCAGCATTGGCAACTTGGCTGAGATGGGCTTTCTGTTCTGTAGCCCAATTTTGATGTCTTTCAGTCTCATCCAAACCTCATGCTTAAAGAAACTTTTACACTGCACCATGAAAGCTCTGAGCAGATGGAAACACAAGGGCACTGATTCTGGTTCTGCCTGTTATAAGCCCGTGACTTTAGACTTTAGTGTGGTACATGGTAGCTGCCTTATCTGTAAAGAGGGACTGTGCCTGCCTTTCTAGCCCATGAAGCTGTTGTGAGGATTAATGAATAAAATATTTTTAAGAAAGTACTTGGCATATGAGCAATACATTTTTTTTTTTTTGGGTGAACTAAACCTGTCTACTCATTTTTCTCTATAATCATTCATTTTGTGTTTTCTCTACCTTTACAGACTTCCTCATGCCATTTATTTTTCCTATTCTGCCACTCCTTTCATCAGCAATGTGTTCTCCTTCTTTACCTTTGATCTTACTTACTGCTGAAAGTTTGACTTTACTGCAGATTACTGATGAGGGCCTGTCCTCTAACATAGATTCAGCACATCATCCTCTGAAGGAGCCACTAGAACCTGTGGGTTGGAGGACACCAAAGCTATGCCCTCATTGTGTCAGAAAGAGTCCAGGAATGTCAGGACTGTCTGTGAAATAAGTGGATCATGAGAACAGTGGAATCAGAAAGTTGTTGGTCTGGGGTTACATGATACAATGAAGTAGATATCCAGGAGTAAACTAAAAAGAAAAACTACACTGGCAGCCTTTGGTTAGAGCCCTGGTTCCCTTGCCTGGCATTGTTCTTGAGTTGTGGATGTTACTTGTGCATCATTGTTTTTCATTTTTAAAAGGAGTCCATACCTAGCTCTTCTTTCTGTCTCTCTTCTAAGAGAATGTAAACTTCACATGTCAGGGACCATACTTAACTTATTTATAACTTTAGCAATCACAGCCATCTCATAGTGTGTAACCTGGCACAATAATGATTTGTTGAGAAGTGAATGAGTACAAAATAAGAAATAGATTCTTCTAATATCATGAAACTTCTTCTTCTTTTTCTTTTTCTTTGGCAGAACCAGGGATTAAACTCGGGCCCTTGAACTTTCCAGGGAAGTGCTTATTCCACTGAGCCATATCTCTGACCCCTGATTCTTCTAATACCAACACAAAGTATTCTGCTCTCCCTTCCTGCATTAACTGCTCATAGATCCCAACAGAGGCTAGTGATATTGCAAATAAAGGCTGAGAACTTACCTGTACTTGTGCACTGAAGAGTTCATTATGAAGTTGTTTTAATTAAAATCTGGAATGTGTTAGAGCAAGGGAAGACCTGTCTCCTGTCAGACTTGCCTTCAGGTTGTACAATATCCAAGGACAAATAAGTAACATGCATGCCTCTATTCATCTGCTCCTCACTCAGGGCAGACATTGTTAACTGATCATAATGCTTTATCACTGAGGTTGTACATGACTTCTGCATTTTTTTTCAAGCCATTTTTACAGAGAGCTAATACTAAGTGATTACAACTGGCACTTAAATTTGTCTATTTTCTATTTCTAGTCTTAATGTTAGTGCAGTCTTTTTTTTTCCTTATATGTTAATTTTCCAGAAAAGTTTCTATCAATAGAAACTCCACAGTTTCCTGATGCTAATCAATTCTTTGTTCCATTTTGTATTTTGGACTTCCAAATGTTCTTGTATGTGATTCAATCTTTCCTGCAGAAAAATAGAGCTGTCCTTATTCTTCAACCAGAACAAGTCAAAGAAATATGATTTGTTTCTATGTCTACAAAATAAAAGAAATATCAAAGGAGAAATGAATCAATTCAGCTCAGTGAGATTATTATGGAATTTATTAGCACTAAGCTTCCATACATAAAAGCGCCGCACCTGGAAGATCAGATTCACTTTTAAGTGCATTGCTGTTGTTTCCAGCATAAACTCATGCACACTTAAAAAAAATCTTTTCAAGCACTTTACATTTTCTAATTGATTTATTACCCTGGAGCCAGCTCAGAATCGAGGAACAGGAATGATTAGTAAGCCAGGAGCACTGATTTATGATGAAAAGTTAAGACTGAGTGAGATCTGACCCTCGATGAAGTGGGGAGCCATGGGCGGCCATCTTCACCACTGACCTGGTAGTGTGGTAGTGCCAAAGCAAGGGACCTGTTAGTTCACTTGGCCCTCAGGCCTTTCAAAAGGAAAAGTTCAGTTATTTTTAAGGGAAGTAAAGTTTAGTCAGGCAGCTTGATTATCAAGGCCCAGTGGCTGTCCCAGAACGTTATGTTCTCAAGATTGCTGGCAAACCAAAGTCGAGACCAGGGACCCACAACTCATCCACATTTATGAAAAAAGTATAAATAAATTTTAAAAAGGCATCTTTCACCCATCCCTTCCCATCCTGCTCTTCCTAACAGCCCATCTGTTTTAAATATATGATTTGGGGGAGATTTCACTCTCCTGGTGTCTCTGGAATAAATTGAAAACCAGCAGTGAACCTAAGTGAACCTAAGACACATAACAATCTAATCCACTGTGGAGAATGCTTCTTGTCAAGAGCATTGTGTCTGCTGGCTATAGGCACTCACATGGGCATTTACATGATCAGTTCTTGCAGGGCTTTGGTTTAGCAAGTCTTCTCAGGTTTTGTAGAATAAGTACAATAATCATATCAACAAAATGGCTCATATTTTTTTTTTTTGTCTTTTTGAGACAGGGTCTCACTATGCAGTTCAGGATGGCCTTAAGCTCACTTTGTAGCTCATTCTGGTCTCAAACTCACAACAATCCTCCTGCCTCAGCCTCCCAAGTGCTGGGACTACAGGCCTGCGCCACCACGCCCGGCTCATATATTCTTTATTTTTACAATCCTTTGATTTTGTTTTTATTATTTTAAGGATGCAAGTCTGTCAAATAAAGATATATGTTATATATATATATATATATATATATATATACTTTGCTTCATAGCACGAATTTATCAATGCAATCACACTCAAAGCATTACATAACTATTTATGATGTGTACCACATGATTTAGTTGGTTAAGGGGAAAGAAATTAAAAAAAAATTAAAATTTTATTTAGTATAGGGTCTATGGGGTCTCAGTACAGCTTGGACTTGTAGTGATCCTCTTGTTTTCAGCCTACCAAGCGCTGGGATTACAGGTGTGTGCTACTGTGCCTAGTCTCAAATGCCAACTCAGTGCACCTGAGGGTTGGGGCTGGCAGGGCATTCTGGGAATGAACCTTGGTCCCTGCATCTGCTTAAGCAGGTGCTTTAATCTGCTAAGCTATCTGGATGGTCCTAGAAATGTTTTAAAGAATCATCCTGAGCTTAAGGGTGCTAATGCTGAGGACAGGGACCTGCATATGTCTTGTATAATTGTATGGTTCAGACCTCCCATGGATGAGGTGAGGTCCTGGCTGCTGGCCCCGGGGCAGGTGCTCCTTGTTCTTGCTGGAGATGGTTCTCTTGGAAATCAGTGAGGCTGAACTCAACAACACTGGAGAAAAGAACACTTTAAAATCTGAAAGCGTAGGGCTTGCAGAAGGAGTTGGTTTGATGGAATTTATTGTGTCGAAAGGATGAGCAGACCCACAGGAGACCCTGAGGGATCTAACTTATGTCATGTTCAGAATAAAATATTTGATACAGAGGCCTTAGAGAGGGTGGGGGAAAGCCAGGGAAGCAGATGATTCAAGGGGAAACCCTAAGTTCTGTCACAGGGCACAAGTCCAGGGAGTCTCATTCACACAGTTTTCACTGGGCATGGGGGCACCTGGAGTTGGGGATGCAGAAGTGTTGGAAAGTCTTCAATAGAGAGTTTCTGAGCTTTTCAAAAGTGCTGGCAAAGAGTTTCTTATGACATGACATTTAAGTTAATTCCCAATGGTATAGAACTAACTAGAGGGTAGAAGGAAGAAAATTTTAGACCTAAGAGAAAAGCAGCTGCAAATATAAGGGGTTGGCAAGAAAACGAGTTGCTCTGGTCATGGCTTGCAGAATGACAGGAAAGAACACTGGGGAATAGAAGTAGGAGCATTGGGGAGGAAGGTGATGGTCCACAGAGAGTCAAGAATGGTACATGTGAGTGTGGGCACCATTCCACAGCATGTGGAGCCACTGGAGATTCCAAAATAAGTTCCTTGATCAGAGAACCACGTGGAAAGACCGTATTGTCCATAGCAGGGAGAACAGGTGGAGTGAGGTTGGTAGCAGGGGGCTAGAAAGGAGGCACCGAAATAACCTGCAAGTACTGAGGATTGGAACAAAGCCACGCAGTGGGGAAGGAGGGTGTGCAGGGGAAGGTCTCCACAGTGGCTTCCCTTAGACTTCTTACGGCTGTGTCCTTTAGAGGACTTAGGTTGGGAATTTTTCACAGTTGTGTCATTGATGGTCACTGCTGGATAGCTTGTGAAAATATCTAGAAATGATTTATTTTTAACTTGCCTAGGCACAGAGATCAAATTATGACTAGAACAACATAACTTGGCACATTGTTCATCTTCTGGCAAAGTGATTTTGCCTTATTGATAGTCAGACCCAGTTTATAACTCTATTTTATACATTTCTTTTTTCCTCTTTAACAGTTCATTTTTATGCATGTTTATTTAAAATATGGGTTTTAGATGCATATGCATATGGTTAGCAGAGTTGAGGCTGTATTGTAAAACAATTTTACATTCTACATTTCCCCTTTAACCTACTAAGTCTTTTCCATTCTGCAAAACATTCTTAGTAAACATAATTTTGAATGATTGCACAGTTTCTTTTGCATTGTTATATTATTACCAGTTTAACTAATCCTGGCTATTTGAGTCATGTATGTTTTTTAGGTACTATAAATAATTTTATAATGTGCATTTTTATAAGAATGTTTATAGCAGCCTTTTAAATAATAACTCCAAATTGAAAACAGTCTGAATATCTATCTGCAGAAGAATAAACAAATTGCTGAATATACAATGGAATACTATTCAGCAATACATAGAGATTACTGGGCTGGCCAAATAGCTCAGTGGGTTACAGCACCTGCAAGCAGGTGCAGAGGATTGAAGAACCCTTCACCTGCTGGCCCTGCCCCCAGGATGGGCTGAGACAGTAATTGAGAGTGAGTGGTGGTATGCATCTGTAATCCTAGCTCTTGGGAGGCTGTAAACAGGTGGATCACTACAAATGGGAACAAGTAGTGAGACCCTGAACACCCTGTAGACCCTTCCTTAAAATACAAAAAAAAAAAAAAAAAACCAAAACAGCAACAACAAAAAACATAGAGATTACTGATATAGGTAACATAAGTGAATCGCACAAATATGATGTTGAGAAGATGATAGCATACACTAAAGAAGGCATACTTCATAATTTCATGGCAGGTAATTCTGACTAGGTAAAATAAAACTATGGTAGTTGATCAGGACCGTGCTTACCTCTTGGGAATGCAACTCATTCACATGGACAAGATGCAACTTTCTGAAAAGATGAAGAAAGTCTAGTCCTTGTATGGAATGGCAATATGTTGGGTATGCATATAGTTGTGATAAGCTTTATCATATCTAAATTATATCTTAATTGTTTAAATATTTTTAACAAACACTTCGTCTTTCTCTTAGTTGATGAATTTGATCCAAATTTGGAGTAATATGGAAATATTATGTGGAACATACCACCTTTACAACAGATTGAGAACCCTGGATTTTAAGCCATTTACTGCAAAATTGTAGAGAATGAGTTGCAAAATATAATCCCAGCAAGTTCCAAGCACTAGGCTTAACAATATCCTGAGTTTATGGGTCTCCTATAAGATACTGATATATGAGATCGCTGTGCAGTGCTATAAAAGAACAGACCTAGTGTTTTCTATAAATGGGTACTTCAATAAACAAGTGGAAGAAGAGTGTGTAAGACATATAAAAATTTTTAGAAGGTCGATGAAGCCTGAGGAGATAAAGCTTAATAGTACAGGAACAGATAGGAGTGCAATAGAGTTTTCTGTATTTTAGATAGAAGATTACAAGGTAGAGTTTGAGCTCATACCTAGAGTTTGGGTAAGACCTTGCAGGAGTGTAATTTACCAGGCAGGCAGGTATCTGATCCTACCCACAAAGGGAAGCTAATGGATAAATTCTCCCTGGTTTTTCACCATGATAAGAAATGTACAACCAGCAGGGGAATTAACTTGTGACCAGATGAAAAACATTCTGTTTCACTCTGGGTGGTAGTTGTACGATGGTATGCAATTGTCAAAATTCATAAAACTGAATGCCAAACATTTTTCTGATATTGATACCTTGATAAAATCCTGTAAACAATAAAAAGCAAAGAAGAAAAAATCTTCTTCTGTGTGCCACTATTTCAAAGGCAGATTATCACCCACCAGGTAGTGAAAGCAAATCAATCCCACCACAGTCAGAACCAGACTTACTGTTTGGAAGAGCAGCCAAATTCACTCAATGACTCTAACACGGGGCCCTCAGCTCCCCTTTAGGTAGCAAGTGCACTGGCCAGACAAGAAGCATCATCTATACAGTTGACTTCTCTGGTCAGGCACAAAGGCAAGAAAGTCCTTCTATGAAGTTGGAACATAGTATGGGGATCACAAATAGGTTGCATCATCTCTTGTTCATGAATCACACAAGGAGCTTTAGGTAAAAGGGGATACCAATACTGAATTCTTGCTCAAAGAGGGGACTCAGTGATTGATTAGTGATGACCCCTCACTGAGGGGAGCCTCAGTATCGACTACTGATGTTTGTTGAAGGTGCGATAGGGTATATTGGAGACATGTATGTCAAGTATTTGCTAGTGATTCCTGGCCCGAGTTTTTACATGAAGAAGGTGAAGGATCAGGACTGGATTTTCAAGACTACCAGAAATTTTCTTTCTTTTTTTTTCTAAGTTTTTAATTCATTTTTAATGATGAAAAATAGTAATGAAACAGTTTCAAAACAGGTTAGTAGGACAGTTACAAAAATTGATACATTACATATTGTTGTCTTCATAGTAGTTATTCAGAGGATAAGATGCAGACATGATATCTTGTCTAAATAAACCTTTCTTCTCATTGAACTAAGAGCAAGTAGCAGTATATCTATCCTAACTACAAAATGGTCCTCTATTTATATCCCCTTTTTCATTTTTGTTTTGTCAGAGATGGGTGTTCTGTTGCTGTTAGAGAAGCTGTATTTGGACAAGTCTTTAAAGGACCTTTTCATACTTGAAGCCAGTTCAAATATTGTAGGTAGTTGAATTCAGTAAAATAACCCAATATAGTTCAATAATCCATAATAGTAGTGAGTTATCAGCAGAACTGGCAATTGCCAGAAGTTGTTGACATGAGCCTTTTATAGCTCAGCATATTAATGACATTACTTCTAATACATTGTAGTTCTACTTATCTGCTCAATGATTAAGATCAAGATAAAGAAAAACTAATATAACTAAAAATGTAACTTGTGTCTGAGAAGGTCAGTAAAATCCCTTCAGGATTTACCCTGAAACCAGGCACCACATCTTACAGATCTTTTGTCAGTGTCAGTCATGTGTATGAGTCATGGCCATTGTTTGACCAATTTGCTCTCTGTGAAAGCCTAAGAGAATTTTTTCCCTGTAGGTGACTCTCCTTATGTGTACTATACATTGTTGATCACTTTCCTTTCCCATAATGTCCTTGATCAGAAAATTTGAGTCACAGGAGAGATTTCCTTATGTCCTGAGTCCTCACTAACTCTTGGAGGGCTAGGGCCAAAATATTTGCTATCCTTGTAGCCCCTCTGTTTCTCTAATGTTTGATCTGCAAACTATAGTTGTCAAGCATCCAGAAGAGAGCTTAGTGATATTATTACCCTGTAGCAGAGGCAGTTGAGCTCAACAGAAATTTTCTTTAGTAGTGGGCATCTTGACTGTAGTAATGCTGGGAATGTTCAGACACACTGGACTGGAGATAATGTTCCTTTTCACTAGCTTTCATAGGTGAAACCAAGAGACCCAAACTGTTGTTTGACTAAAACATTGGGCCAAAGGTGGTGGGCAGAATTGGAAGCCAGGCTCATGAAAAGATGCCTAATGTCACAGAGGAAGATAGTGTTGACTAGTTCAGGAAGGAAGTGGCACTGGATTCTCTTATGGAAGGACCCGATGCTTTGCGAGTGGGGTACTGTCAGGATACAAAACTAGCTTGGATTCAGCAGAAAAAGTTGTGTAGTTATGAATTCTAGTGCATTTTATCTCTACTCCCTGCCTTGAGGACAGGTCTGATGTCAGGACCTGGGGCCTGGGCTCAAATGTTCTACATTTCCAGCCCTACCCTCATCTCAAAGTTTTCCCAATGTAATAAATCATGCAAAATGTTCTGGGATAATTACTATGGTGACCAACTGTCATAGTTGCCTTAGCCTAGGGTTGCTTAGGGTTGAGGGGCTTCCTGGAATGTGGAAACTACAATGGTATAATTGGAAAGTTCTGGGAAATTCAGGACAGGTGGTTATTCTGAACTCCATAATTCTGACTTCATACATCCTTGATTAGTTTTGCCTTGTATTGAACTTCATTTAGTGGTACCAGACACTATGTCCCCATTTCAGTACTGTATGTGCCAGTGGCAGTCTGGCCCAAGACCTAGCTTTCACAGTCACTATACTCAGTGTCACTTACAGAGACAAGCAAAATATTCCTTTTGGGAGGGGATTCAACTCTCCCAATATTAATATTGTATATTATAATTATATTAATATTGTAGTGAATCTGTATGGATCTTGTCACTTCAGAAAGTCAGTGCCATCCAGTCTACTTTTAGCTCACATAGAATTGCAGGCTCCCAGTTGGTCTGTCCAGGAGGGAATTGAGAATATGTTTTTAATGCTACCATTGTCCTGTTGTTGTATGCTTTCCTGGGAGTTAAGATGGCTGTTGAGTGTAATCTGTGTTTCTAACAGCTGGACACTGAAGGTTGGAAGAGAGATAGAAAATGGAGATCCTAATTTATTAACAGAATGACAATGACTGTTTCATATACTGTGCTTCTACAGATATAGAAGCCCTTGTAGAGGTCAGCTTGGATAGGAAGAATGTTCTGTCATCCTGTTCATAGTGCCTGAGGGCCCGGACCAAGAGGACCTGTGAGTCTGAGGTGGATAATCAGTACTACAGTTCACTGAATTATTTTCCGCATAAGCCAGGGACTAGTGAGCAGATAACAGGAATAATTGCTATATTTCAAGAGTGAGTCAGTTCAGGCCTTGGGCGCTGGGTCTAGATTTCAGTCTAATTCCACCACATTACTATGGGAACTCCTTCTTCAGCATAGAGATTAATTTTTATACTGGTAGATGTGTGTGGCAAAATCACTGTGTGAGGTGTGCAAATGTTTAATTATCAAAGCAGAAGATCTGTGAATAATCGAAGGTTAAAAGAACACAAGGCCCAGATGAATGTCAGATACTCACTTACATCAACATTCACCTAAAAAATCTGCTGAGTTCACAGCTGCTGGTCTGATTCTTATCTAATTAGCTTTCAATACATTACATATTATTGTCTTCTTAGTGGTTATTCATAGTACAAGATGAAGACCTGATATCCTGTCCAAACACTGTTAATACAAATCTTTCTTCTCATTGAATTAAAAGTAGTTGTATATCTGTCCTTACTATTTTGTGTATATAGTTACAAAATGGCCCTCCATTTGCATTCCCTTTTTTGTTTAGTTTTGTCAGAGATGAGCATTCCGTTGCCATTTAAATATTGTAGGTGTGTGAATTCAGCAAAATAATCCAATATAGTCCAGTAGTCCATGATTGTAGTGGGTTATCTGTAGGACTGGCAATGTCAGAAGTTGTTGACTCGAGCCGTTTACAGCTCAGCATATTAATGTGGCTTTACTTTTTATATCTCATTTTTACACTTTTCTGCTGGATGGTTAAGATCAAGATAAAGCAAGATCTATATAACAGGAAATGTACATTTTGTATCTGGTAAATTCAGTCAGGTCACCTCAGGGTTTATCTTGAAACCCTGTACAGCAGTTTATAGATCCTTTGTCAGTTGTCAGCCATGTGGATGAGTCACAGCCATTGCCTGACCAATTTGCTCTCTGTGAAAGCCTGAGATAATGTTTTCTCTCCATCTGACTCTCCTTAGGCACACTCTATATCATCGATCACTTTCTTTCTGGCCCTATAATCTCCTTGATCAGAAAATTTAGAACACAATTGAGTTACAGGATATTATAGTACAGGTTCTCCTATGTCCTGAGTCCTCACTGACCTTAAAAGGGTAGGGCCAACATGTTGGCTGTCCTTGCAGCCCTTCTTTTTCTCTAATTTTTGGTATGCAAACTTAGGTTGTTAACCCTTCAGAAGAGAAGCTTAATGCTATTATTACCCTGTAACATAGGTAGTTGAGCTTATCCTCACTATCTGTCTGAGTATCAAACATCTTAGACATAATATGGAACAGGTATTCTCCATCAAATAAACTTTATTTTTTTGGCAGAACCAGGGATTGAACTCAGGTTCTTGTGCTTGCCAGGGAAGTGCTTATTCTATTGCCATCTCCTCAGCCCTGATATGTTCAACTTTAAATCCCTACAGATTGTGAAGAAAAAAAGAATAAACAATTACACATTTTTACACAGAAATTTATAAATCTAATCATATACAGCATTGTAGTAAGACAGTCCTATGACTTTTTTTGTCTCTTTTTGTCTATTACTCTTTTCTTTTAAACAAACATTTAGCTGAGAGATAGAATGGCAGTAATTGGTATGACATGACAAGTAGTACATATTTAGAAGACCAGAATGACAGGCACTCCAAGCATGACCCTACTATTCCACATTGCTATCTTCAGTGCATTTGCTTAGTTCACAAGTATCAGCATAGTTAGTCAGGGTGAGAATCCTACCAGTTAACTGCTAGGATTTCAAAAACCTGTTGAAAATTCTAAGGATCATTGCCTTAACTAGCTTGGGCTCATAAATGTATGGCTCTGTCCCTGTCATGTCTCCTAGCTTTTCTCCTTGCCCTCTCTTTGTTGTCTAATCTTTAAATTCTTACTTTCCTTTTGTGTTATACCTTTCTATTTTTATTTCTTCTTTTGAGTTCTTACACTAGGGGGACTATATGATATTTACAAATGTGGGCCTGGTTTATTTCACTTATGAGTATATGCAGAGCTGTATTTGAATCCTATTTTTCATGATTAGCATTCTTCTATTAACATTATCTGCTGGTATTAAATAGTCATAAAAGTGTGGTTTCTAAAATAAGGGTAGACTATAGTTGTACTGTAAAATGCGTAAGCATTTGTGGTATCATTGAATAAATCTTGTTTTGATTTAAAAGCAGGTGAGTGAGAAATCCGATGTGTCCCCACAGGGAAGATAAAGATCTGCAACTCTAAAAGTGTTGCTGTTTTTTCAGAGCTTTTGGTTGAATTATGAGGGTCATAGATGCCTGCCCAGAAGGAGAGCAAGAAGGGTCCATCTCATTCTGCTCTAATCATCACCAGTGCTCATGGCTTGCTCTGCCCTTCTGCAGTTCCCACACATGCTGTAGCGTCCAGTTCATTCTGTCTTCTCACCCTTGCTGCTGAATTTATAAAGCAGTGGCTTTTTCATGCTGCCTGACTTCTTTTATTATCTGCCCCTCCTCCCTTTTTGGCAAGTTTTTGTTAATTCTAATTTATGTTTTCTCCTCCTCTTGGTTCTTTCTCTTTTTCTTCTGCCTTGTTTCCTCCAGCTTTATTGACATATAATTGACAAATGCAATACATATTTAAGACATATATAATAGGAGGCTTTGATATATGCATGTATTGTGAATGGTTACCACAATCAAGTTAATGAGTACATCTATTTTTTTTTTTTTTAAATGTGTTCTTACACTAGGGGGACTATATGATATTTACATATCATTTGGTACAGGGTCTCACTATGCAGCTTGGACTCAGAGTGATCCTCCTGTTTTCAGATTCTCCAGCACTGGGATTACAGGCATGCACCACTATGCTCAGACTTGGTTGCCAGCTCAGTGTGCCTAAGGGCAGGGCTGACGCCGCCTGTATCAGTAATAAGCACATCTGTAGTCTCACATAGTTATTTTTCTGGTGGGGAGAACTTTGAAATTCTATTCTCAGAACATTTCACATTTTTAATACATTAATGATAGTCATTTTTCTATGGCAACATCCTCTTGAACTAGAAGAGCTACCTGCTGAGCATGTGCCACACATAAACAGAGCAAAGGAGAAACGTGTGCTTCCGCACCTGCCCTCGGAAAGGGAGATACAGATTTACACCCCATATGGGAATCAGAAACTAGTCCTGGGTTTGGGAATTTTTTCCAATTCAAAGATGAAGCAGTGTAGGCAGTTCAGTGGGTAAGACTTCAGCCTTTAGTGGAAGGGTCTCACCCTTGTCTTAACTTACTTCAGGCATTTGGGTTGATTATTTGTGTGCATTGCCTGTGTCTCTTTTTTTCATTCATGATCTAGCAATGATAATAGGCCCAATGCTTAGGTTTTGTCAAGACCTACAAATACACTTGGAGCATCAAGGCAGCTGACTAATGGTGTGAGAATGTCAGTGACCCTGTATGCCTTTCCTTGCTGCTCCTATATTCAAGGCCAGCATTCCTGCTTTTGATGAGCAATAGAAAGTGAAAATTAAAGTGATAGCTATAGGATGATCCCTTCTGTGTATGTTCTGTTTAAATTAAGGAAAGGGAGAGTTTGATTTTTAGGACTTGATAAGAAGCAAAGGATCAGGTTTTAAGAGCATCTTAAAAGATGTATTTAGGGCAAAGCACTTAACCCTTCATGTTTTCTGCGCTGACTGTCTTCTGATCCTCTGTGACAGCCAGCCACGTGGAGGTCTGGAGCTGCACACTAAACTTCCAGGGCAGTGATTGCTGCATAATGGAGCAGGCAGACCTGCTGCCTTGGGCCTTGCGACTGGATTGGAGCTGTCACATCCACTTATTCAGACCCATGTGACCTTCCTGCCACACCTGAGGCTGTTTGCTGAGCCAAATATGGATGTACCAGGTGCACAAAAGAAGTTTTTAGCTGCAGAGAACAATTTAGACTAATATCTGCTCATAAACACAGTGGTTTCCTCCAAAAGTGAGGCATTAGCAGACTGGCTGGTTGCTTCACGCTATCCTTTCAGGCAGAACAACGGTGAGTCTGAATCACCTTCCAGTAGCATCTTGTGGCAACTGGCTAATTATTTTTATGATGCCAGGTCAGCAATAAAGCTGACCTTTCTGTTCTGTTCTTTCTCCAGAGCCATGTGACAGAAGAGGTGGCTTCTCAGACCTGTGCAGCCTGCCAGGTGAGGGAGGCTTGCAGCACTACTACTGAGTTGCTTTGCACCCTTTCCTCTTCATTTCCTAGTCCTGGTCCTAATTCTTTTGTCCTTGGAGATGAAAAGTGTGCTATCTTCCCTGGGTTGCTGTAATAAAGTACCCCAAATAGGGCAGCCTAAAGCAAGAGACATGCATTCTTTCACAGCTTGGGGGCTAGGAGTCCAGCATCACAGTGCTGGGAGGATCCTGGTTTCTCTGAAGGCTCTAGGGAGAATCTATTCTATTCTTGTAGTGTTGCCAGCCAGTGTCTGCAGTATGCTTGGCTTGCAGCTGTGTCACTCAAATCCATACCTCCATTGTCACATGGTGTTCTCCCTATGTATCTGTCTTTGTGTCTTTTCTAATAAGGACATCAGTAAGTTTACCTTCAACTTAACTGTGTGATCACTTAGCAAGGGCAGGATTTCAATGCATCTTTTTAGGGGACACTGCTTATATTGTAACAGAGGGGCCGGGAAGATAGTTCGGCAGCATAAGCACCTACCTGCCTGGAAAGTGCAAGGTCCCAAGTTTGATCCCCAGTACCGCCAAACTATTAACAGAGGACACCGAAGGATACCTCATTTATGAAAGCAAGGAACACTTCCTAGTTCACCAGGCCTGAGGCTGGATAGGAGTTACTTCAAATGTGCTCTTTGCAGCTAAGATGAGGAGCAAGCTCAGGGCTAAGCTTATCTATGTATTCACACACTTGTGCCCTCTGTGAGCTATACCTGTGTGAACACAATCCAGCCCTTATTCTACTAAGAGGGTAGCATTCCAAACAATAAAGGAAAAAGACTTTCATCTCCTAGGTGACTTGTGGACTTTCATCTCCTAGGTGACTTGAGAATGAGGGCTTCCCTCATTCTCAAGCCATCTCATCTGGAACAAGTCTTCTACCCAGCTGGAGGAAAAAAAAATGACATGGTCATATCAGTGGTACTGCAGAGAAGTTAAGACCCTGGAGTTACTTATTTCAGGAAAAACTGGTCTCTTTTAACTAAACAGAACAGCTTTGAAATGTAATGGAAGCCTTGTGAAATGTACTATGATGCAAAACATCCTATTTCCTTTAGTTATTTCATGAAAAGTTGGGCATGCCTGCGGTGAGTTTCATCTGAAGGGCCTCAAATGCTATGGTAATTTTATAAAACTGTGAATGCAGCTTCCAAATCTCTTCCCAATTTATAAACCTCATAGAGCTACATCCACTTCTGGGATCCAAATTGTGGAAAATCTGCAGTAACTATGGTGTTTAATCAAGGTATTCTGGGATTTTGAGACATTCTTTTTCCTTATGTTGCCAGGAAATGCTTGACATAGTAGAAGGAAATACAGATTTGTATTAGCAGTGTGAATCTGGGCCTCAGTTTCCTCAATAAGACACTGAAGTTTTTCGGCTTATGATTTCTGAGGTTTTCTTCCATGTCCAATCATCTAGGAGTCTATTGTTTGTCATGATTTTTCTAAATTATTTTGAAATGTTGATCAAGAGCTTAACCATGCTTTTAGGGGTCATCTTTTACTTGGCATTGTACTCAGTTCTGCTGACAAAATCTTCTGTTGCAAGAAAGGTTTCCTTGATATTCGACCTGCACATTCTCCAGGCCTGTCAGGGCCTGCAGCGTAGCAATGACCTTGCTAAGTGAAACACACCCACTTTGCATTTGTTCTTACCAGCACTGGAGCTCTCTAAAGGCTGTCCCCAAGATAATTGATGAGGGATGTGGTCCAAGGTGGTCCCTAATATTTGTGTAGCCCTTTATACTTTTCCCAGTGAATTCCTAAACCTTCATTTATTTAATCCCACGGTAGTCTGTGGTAGGCTAGACTAGCATCATTATTCTCAATTGAAGAATGAGGAAGCCACAGAACACAGAAGCACCATCACCTTAACAAGGTCATAGAGTAAATGAGTGGTGGAGGGAGGGCTGGAATACAAATTTTCTGGTTTCTAGTTCAAGTTTTCTTCTACTACACTACATCTGAGTTTAACTGCTGGACAGGAAAGGCAAGCACTTAATAATGTACCTACTATGTGGCAGAGGTATATTTTACAATATTGAAACCACTGTGTGTTTGATTTCAAGGATTAAATTATTTTCATTTCTCAGTATTTCCTTTTGAAAGACTAGAAGCAAAGTGTGAGCACCAAGTGCCATTATGCAAAGTTGATCATACTAGTTTCTTTCATGGCAACCCAGGCATTCTGAATTGTGAAGGGCAATTAAGGATGTGAATGTACTTAAAGATGAAAGGAGCCTTTGAATGGAGTTGTTTTCTGTGGCAGGTAAGGGAGGAGTGATGAAGCTGATAGGAAATGTATTGTTTTCCCCCAAGAGAACAGGAGGAGCTAGGAATAATGCTGCTTTCCCCTCTCCCAGTGGCTGGTGTTCCTTTAGCAGGTGGCAGGAATGCCCTGTGGCTCTTCCAAATTCTTCCTCTTCTGGTGGCTAGGCCTTCAGGGATATCACTGGGGACTGACCTGGGGGAAGCATCATCAAGTTACCTTGTATAATACCATCTGTCTTATTTTCTTCATTGGCTGCTGGGAAGATAGAATAATATTATGTAGATGATCCTGATGTGGAAATAGAGAACATAAAAAGAAAACAATGTTTTCATAACAGAGTGGGTGTAGGGCACAAAAGCTCTTCTGCCACTTGCTATTTCTGGTTCTCAATCAAGACCCTTGTCTTTTACGGCTTTAGAAACATCATTTTGTTTGATCGTGGCTCTGAGGCTTCACTGATAATATCTTTGTGGATTGAAAGACCCAGGGTTTGGGTCTTTCCTACATAAGCCTCAGACTAGAAACTCCTCTGTTTTCTCATATTTTGTATTAGTAATTTGATTTTGTTATAATAGTCTTTGAGGGGCTGGGGAGATGGCTCAGTGGAATAATTGCTTCCCTGGCAAGCGCAAGGGCCTGAGTTTAATCCCTGGTTCTGCCAAAAAAAAAAAAAAAAATAGTCTTTGATAAGAATTTTTTTCCATTTGAATGTTTTTACAATTTAGTAAATAGTTTTCTTGATGAATGTAGTCATGACAATTGTTCAGAAGTATTCAAGTTCTGCTTTCTCTGATTGGCCTGTAGCCTTCAATAAGTGTGAGGAAATTACTGTACGAAACATATGTCAAACTAGTAAGACTGCATTGACGTGTCCATCATTTTCAGGATTGTTGGTTACCTGGACATATGTGCCCCACATAACCTGGCCTCCTTCTGTCCAAGACCCAACTTGCTCACATTCACCTCAATCACTGTTCCTTTGGTAATAACACCTAATGTTCAATGGCAACGAAAGATTATTTTTCACGCCAAGTATTGGCAGGCAAAAGGTGGCTTTCAGTTCAATATGTGTTACATGGGCCTTCTTAAAACATAAGCCCAGTGGTCTAATGAATCTTTCATATTTAGCCTGATAAAGAATATTTTTGATGTGATTTATGATCTTTGAGATTTAAGATCTGCAAACATTTTTTGGTAAAAAATATGTAAAAATTGTTTTTTTCACAGTAAACGTTAATAGAACATAATCTAGTTGTTTCATTTGTATATTTGGCATTCCTTCCTTCTAAGAACTTTCCTCTCTCTCTCCATGGTTTTTTTTTTTTTTTTGGTTGAAATGAACAGTACCTGGCTTAGAAAGGACTTGTAGTCTTAGAATATCCAATCTCAGGAGTTAAAATTGGAATTTGTTATGGTCTTTGGTTAATGAAAAGCAGCTCTATTCTCTGAAGTTTCTAGATATGAGCAACATTGGCTCAGAAGCTACTGTTAGCTGTCCTTGACATCTTGCAGAAAAAGCCTCTTAAGGCTAAAACTCCCCTCATGAAAAGTTCAATGTCAGAAAAAGTCTTCATGGTGTGTTTGAGCTTTTGCATCTATTTGATCAGGATTAAGCTTAAATCAGTGCTTAGTTTGATGCCTTGATTCCTTGGGACAAACTTCCTTTGGGATCTAAACGAGGTTGAATTGTTTCTTCTCTTTGTAACTGAAAAAAGAAAAGCAAAATGAGTATTCCAGTGAGTGGAGGGGCCAAGTGTGTTGGTGCCTAAGGAAGCTTTGGTGAAGGGCCCTTAGAGAAAGGTGGGCGAGGTGTTAAACTTGATCACCAGCAACAATCTTAGTCTAATCCTAATGGTCAGAAGCTGGCTTACATTTTGAAATAGACTCACATAAAGAATTCAGGGGACACCAATTGACTCATGATTTCCAACACAGTTACAAGAAAAATAGACATTTTTGCTGTGATAAGTTCTTTTTTTTTTTTTTTTTTTGTGGAACTGGGGATTGAATTCAGGCCCTTGTGCTTGCCAGGGCAGTGCTTATTCCACTGAGCCATCTCTCTAGCCCAAGATAGACATTTTTGAGCAGTCTCACTATAATTCATAACCTTATATGATCAACACGACCATAGGCAGTCAGAAGGCTTTGCAGTCAGAAGTGTCATGGAGGAGACCTGCCCTTCCTGCATTGGGTGTGGCACACAGTCTGTGCATGGCAGTGGTCTGGAGGGAGATGCAGCTGAGAACTCAGTCTCCAGGCCAGCCGAGGTTATGAATGATTCCCTCATTTTCCTGCATTCTGGACAGGAACTCTGTCTGGAAGTCTTAGTGAAAGGCTTGGCAGAGGCACTTTTCTCCACTTTGACCCAGTACCTCTTCACTCCTAGCTTTTTACTCCTGTGTTCTTTCCTAACTGTCATATCCACAGGAGTCAGGAATCTTTTGCTGAGAGTTCCCTAGTAGTAAGACCACCTCCCTCTGCTGTATTGCAGCGTCACCGGGGGGGGGGGGAAGTGGACTCCTGAGAAGGCAGCACTTCTTTGATGTTTTTTATTATGTCATAGCAAGTGAATAAAGGCTTGATGGTTACTTTAAGCCTGACTCATTGCCCTAATTTTCCACCTGGATGCCTGGCAACTTAATGGCTTTATATTCATTTCTTTGGATTTTTGTAAATATTATCATGGGTAATTATCAAGGTTGGCTAAGAATAGAAAAGCAAGGCTGAGAGTGGACCTTAAGTTTCAGTAAGGAGTTTTCATCCCCATCTGCCCATTTAAAATTAATGATGCTGGGCTGGGGAGATAGCTCAGTGGCATAAATGCCTCTCTGGTAAGTACAAGGTCCTGAGTTCCATGGTACTGCAAAAAACAAGCAAGCAAACAAACAAACAAAAAAACTGGTATTGAGGCCGCATCCCAGAACAGTATCAACAGAACTGTGAATGTAGCACAAGCATGATAATTTATTTATTTATTTAATCTTTTTTTTTCCATTTATTTTTATTTTATTAAAATACAAATGTCAATCAGTTTCAAGACACCTTAACCATACAGAGTCGATGAATTAATACATTGCAAACTGTTTTCATAACATTTTGGTATTGTACAAGGTGCATACATGAAATTATATTTACAGGTTTTTTTATAGCTGAATTATATCAAAGATTCAATAATTATTTACCTAGTGGATGACCATAGCACTAAAAGCCGACATAATATCCTGTCCAACCACGATTAGTGCAGATCTTGCCTCTCATAGAATTATGTAGAAGCACAGCATTATCTATCCCAACTGTACTGTCTATACACACACATC
>PVKA01002752.1:0-30565 GCA_004027165.1 Ctenomys sociabilis
ATCAGTAAATAAAGAGAGTGTAGCTGTTTGCGTATCTTATTTTTTATACCTGAATTATACCAAAGATGCAATAATTAATGCTTTCTACCTTATTTTCCTAGTGATTGTCCATAGTACTAGAAGCCGACATAATATCCTGTCCAACCACCATGAGTGCAAATCTTGCCTCTCATAGAATTATGTAGAAGCACGGAATATCTATCCCAATGTACTGTCCATACACACACATCATGGTTCTTCCTTTCTATACCCCTACCTTTGTCTACACCTGTCAAAGATGGGCACTCCATTGTCATTCAACTAATTTAGGTGCCTGAACTCGACAACACAATCCAACACAGTCCAGCATTCCACAATAATAGTGAGTTATCCGAAGAATTTGTCGACTGTAGCCATTTACAGCTCAATTTATTATTATGACCCCATGTTGTATACCTCATTTTTATACTTTTTCTGCTGGATGGTTAAGACCTAGATAGAACAAGACCTATATACCAAAACATATAGTTTTTGTTTCTGATGAGGTCAGCGAAGTCCCCTCAGGGTTTATCTTGTAGTCCTGTACCTTATTCTGTAGATCCTTTGTCTGCATCATTCATGTGGATGAGTCACGGCCAATGTTTGACCAGTTTGCTCTTTGTGAGAGCTTGAGAGAAAGTTTTCTCTCCATGTGACTCTCCCCAGGCACACTATAGAACTTCAATCACTTTCTTCTGTGGCTCCATAACTGATGTTGGAATGGGACTGAACTTGAATTGTAGAATATTAAGAAGGATCCTAGGCCAGGTGGTAGTGTACACCTGCAATCCCAGCACTTAGAAGCAGGAGAGTCAAAGTAAGTTTCAGGTCAGCCTGGGCTTCTCTCGAAAAACAGAAGAAGAAGAAGAATAAGGAGAAGGAGGAGGTGAAGGGGGGACAAAGAGGAGAAGGATCTTGAAGAATTTTCTAAGTGGGTGGGTTTCAACAATTTTTTATTTTTTATTTTTTGTTTTTGAAAAGTGCACTTTTCTCTAGAGTACATCTAGCCACCCCAGCATGTGAAGCAGGTGAAGCAGGTCTGGCCCAGTAGGAGCCTCAGGGCTGGTACTCTTCAGGAAGCCCTGCTCAGAGCCAGGCCTCAGTGGACTACATCTGATCCCTCTCTGTCTGAGTTCTAATCTGTCCTCCAGAGGAGGTCATAATAGGCATGGGTAGTGTTACTTATTTATATCCATATCACCGAGGATATAGTCATGCACTGCATTGCCAAGCATAAACACAATGTCTCCACATCACATCTCCGCATTTGCACATCTTGTAAGGGTGGAACAGAGGGCGAGCCTGTGAGTAGCTGACTTTAGAACAGAACCCATCCTCTAAAGCAGCAGTTCAGACCAGCAACCTCATTATCTCAGGAAACCTATTAGAAATGCAAATTCTAAGCTCCAAGCCCAGACCTGCAGAGTGGGAGACTACAGAGATGGGTCTGAAAGCTGTACATTAAAGGGGAAAATCGTTGGTGCATGCTGAAGATCTAGAACAACGACTGCTGCCTAAACCACAATGACTCTTGAATTTCCACACCAATTTGGAATTTCCTTCATGATACATGGGTTAAGATTTGGGTTGTTTCCTCTGGGTGTTTTAAATGAGTTTATTTGGTAGTGGGTACAGGAAATAGGAGAGAGAGTTAAAGATATACACGATGTTCTGTATCACTTATGTCACAACCAAGGTTATCATATTTAGTAAATGAAAATGTACAAAGTGCACTTAAATTTGTTGTTTATATACAGAAACTAAAATATTTCTGTATAAGAATACCCCAGTCTTGTGCTGGGCATGTTTATACTGAAATATTACTTCTTAGAATCTGTTGTTTAAATTTAAATGGGCATCATGCATTTTGTCTTGGAACCACATTTAGAACAGATCATAAATCGGGGATTTTTTCCTATTCAATCTCTTTCTCTTCCTTTCTCTATCGCCAAAGTATGTATTTCAATGTGATTATTTCCCAAGCCTCTTTCTACGTTGTGAAAAAGCAGGAAGAGGGGAACCCCATAGTGTCTGAGATGGTGAAGGACCTAAGCTTCCAGCTTATCACATTCACCATTTTACTTCTCTTGCACACTCACAGCGTTATAAGCACTGCTGAATAAGAGGTCAACAAACCTTGGAAAACGCCACTTGATTGCCTCTCCTCAGCCTCCCTTACAGAGCAAAACACTAGAGACTGTCTGTCCTCTCTAGCACTGGCTCTCAACTACCCATTTTCTCTTTACTTTGTCAGCCAATGAACACATTGTGGTGTGAACTAAACGGCACCATCAACACTAGGAGCATGTTGTCAAGGTGGAGTCAGTTTGAGCAAATGGGCTTGCTCTTCAACTTCCATGGTGTATGGAGCCTGGGATGTGGCTTGAGGGAGGAAGCACAGGGAAGATCACGGATTTAGCCTCAGCAGATGACACTCAGTGTGGACCTGAAGATAACGGATTTAGCCTCAGCAGATGACACTCAGTGTGAACCTGAAGATCACGGATTTAGCCTCAGCAGATGACACTCAGTGTGGACCTGAAGTTCCAAAAAGTTTTCCTTTGAAAAGTAGAGAAAACAGATAGATGCACAGGCTTGATTTTGATGTGTTGCCCTTTTAAACAGAATTTGAATTAGGGACTGGGGTGGGCGATTGGAAGGAATGCTGGCAGAGACGCGCAAGTGGAAGGCCAAGAATGTTTGCTCATTATAACTCTGGTTTGATTTGTCTTAGTGGTGGAAAGAGTCAGAAAGCCTGTTTTCAAGGTTCAGTTCTATTTTATACTGTCTGTGGGACCTTAGGTGAATCATGAATTCTTTTCTTGTGTCTTAAGTCCTCTCAATTATTAAGAAGGTAGTTATAGAATCAGACAACCTCTAGTCCAATGGCCAGTGGTTGTGTCAAGTTCCTCAGGGCTTGTGCATTCACTCCCAGACCTCCACTGACCTGAATAGCAGGTTAAACTCATTGCTGTCCTGGAAGATTCATGGGAAGCAAGGTGTCAAGTGATCAGATATGACTTCCTTCATTCATAAACTTGTTCAGTGAATATCTCTTCCTTCAGGTGCAAGCCTGCCCCACTGTGGCCTCCAGGCACACTTCAGTGATTTTACATTGGGGACCTTTCCGACCTGATAAGCATAATCTTTCTTTGAATGTGGTAGGCTTTTGTGACCCCAGAAATAGTTGTAGTTTATTAAATACTAAAGGATTTCTTAATTGGTGGTCATGATACCTGGAAAGACAGTTTCACTGGTCTAATGAAAATTTGAAGGCAATCTGTAGACTTCTATAGGTATATAGGCGACAGGTTGAATCACTAAGAGACAACAGAACATAAAAAGCAAAATCTCTGTTTCCACGGAGTGCTGTTACAACACAGTAGATGCTAGGGGAGGATGGAGCAGGTATATTTTTGTTTGCTTTTGTGGGGACATGAACTCAGCACTGGTACCTCAAGTCTCTGTTGGCTGCCCTGTGATGCATCTATTGTCTTGTGCATGCTTCCTTTGAAATGCATCTCAATAGAAGAAAGCCTTGCTCTGAGCTCTTTGAGTAGCTAGCTGTGTTCTTATAGATTGCAATGGTGGGCATGTGGTCATGTTACAAAATGCCTGCCATAAACAACTTCAAGGAGGAAAGTCTTATTTTGGTTCCCACATTCAGAAGTTTCCATTGATTGTCCTACATCTCCAAGGCAGAAACATCATGGCAGAGGAGAATAGTGAAGGAAAATCATTCAGTGCATAGCAGCCAAGAAACAAAAACAGGGGTGGGCAGAATACGGGGAGGGGGTGAGGGCAACACACATCCCTCCAAGACACTGCAGCCAGTAATCTACTTCTTCCAAGGGGCTCTTACCTCCTGATGGCCCGTTACCTCATTGTTGGTCCACTGATGTATTTGTGCCCTCATGATGTAAGCATTCTCTCTAGGCCCAACCTCCAAATGCTGTTATCCTGGGCAACAGCCTCAGGTAAATGAGTCTCAGGGGTCATTGTATTTAAACTATCATAGAGGGGCATATTACAGTGGCTTAACAGCCCCCAAAGGTCCATGATTAAGTCAACAACCATGTCTCTAACCATCTTAGAACACTTCTGCTATAAGAGGAAAGCCTGGCAGCCAGTTCTGACCTGGAGGTTGAGCTATTCAGAATTCTATGTAACTCTAAGGAATCTGCAATAAAGAGCAGTAGGGCTGCTGCTCCAGGCTGAAATTTTTTACTTAGAGAGAAAATAGGATGTTCATTAGCTTATTTGAGGTTTTCAGTTTGGAATTTGAAATGGTGTTTGAATGTTATCAAAGAAAGGACAGAAGATAAAATAATGCAACACTTCAAAATCCACCTGGACCATCCTAGAGGAAGAAGGGGTCCAACTCCCCAAAAGAAAGTTAATCAAAGGCTTCCTTCCTTTGATCCATAACAGGAACAGCTACAGCTATATTTCATGTTCCATCTAACGCTCCCTTTTAGCAACATAAGTCTTTTGGAAAACAAAGTGTCCATGGTGGAAATGCTCTAGGCTTTTGGCTGTCTTCTAACAGGTTTGGTTACAGGTATCATTTACTGTTTTAGTAGGATTTTCTGAGTTACTGGCAGTTTGTGGGGTTCAGACAATTGGTTGAAGAGGAGGTATCATAGCAGTATCAGATTTTGGAGCTGCAAGGAACTCTTGGTCTTGCCATTCAGACCACAATCATTTTGTCTTGGGTTCAGCTAGGAGGTAGCAATTCGGGGGTGATACTATCCAATCCTCTTTGCCACATCACTAGACTAATGGAGACCTTTAAAGGTCAACAGAACAATTTTGAATAGTTTGGAACTCGCTGGGAAACTAGGGCAAAAACTGTGATTTTCAGAGGAATTGTGGAAACCAAATGAACTGGGATGGACATTTTTCATGGGCAACAGACTGCCTTTATCAACACCTGTATAGTTGTACCTGTGATGCAAGCTAGGGATTGTGCTGTGGATCTCTATCATGTGACTGGGGATCAGATACTACTTGAAGATAAAGGAATTGACTTTGTTTCCCATCTCCCACTCAACCAGGCATTGGTAACAGTTCTTCAAAGATTTGGCTTTGTGTGACTGAGAATAGGTAGGGAAGGCATACACTCTTCTGTCTGAGCTTCCCCCAGCATGCTAAAACTCAACAAGAAAGTGCAGAAAGGCATGGGGACTAGGTATACCATGATTGAGTTGGCCCAAAAGCCTGTTCTTCCATTCACAAGCCAGATATGATTATGTTTCTGTTGGTCTCTGCAAAGCCAACTGATTATGCCCTGGGAGGAGTCACTGGGGAGATTAGGAGCTATGCTGAAAATAGATTTCCTTTGTCAGTTTATCAATTCTCTATTAACTACAACAAAACAAAGCATCACCAGGCCTCTGTCTGACTGCCTGCTGATGTTTATGTATCACATGTACACAGACAGGAGAAGCCTCAAAGTAGGGCAGCTTGCCCCACCATGATTGGACCAATCATCCTAATCATGGTTACACCAGGAATGCATCCAGTTTTTTCCTTTCACAAGCAGGTAGGAGCACTTACCGTGTCAGTTAAGAGATACCTCGCAAGCCTGAGCTCTGTCTCCTGAGAGTTCATTGTTATCAACCCTCCCATCTTTTTATTTGTTCACTAGTCTATTAATTTATTCATCCATCCAACAGATGGCCCAGTTTACCATGTACCAGGCACTAAGATAAGGGGTATGTCTTCTTTAGGGAAGAAAGGAGACCTGGGACTGGCTCTGACATTGGTTTACAGTCTAGTGGAGAAGCCATCCATTCTTGAAAGAACAGCTCAGTTGCTACTGAATTACTTGTCTGATTTTCTTAATATACATGTATGAAAATCTGATACAAAAGTCCAGGAAATGAATATGAAATTCAGATTTTGGCAAGGACTATGATATTGCAGTAGATGAAGTGAGGGAAAGCAGGGCAGGGGCAGGGGAGTTTTCTGCAGGTAAAATGATTCAAAGAAGAGCTCTTGGAGAGAGGACATCTAAGCTAGGATATAGGACAAGCTAATAGTAGGTGGAGGTGGAGGAGGAGAAAGAGGAGCATTCCTGGCAGAGGAGGAGCAGAAAGGGAGCCTGTGAGGTGGGTAATGGCTCAGCATGTTTCAAGGGGCTGGAAATGGCCAACATAGATGGGCTGGGTGAAAGCAGAACAGTATGAAATGGAAAAGGACAGCAGCCAGAACAAGCAGGGATTTGAGGCTATAATAAGAAGGTGGGTTTCATTGTAAGCAGGATGGCAAGACATTGAAGGGTGGGAGGATGTATGAAAGAGTTCTTTCAGCTACTGTATCTGGATGAAACTGGAGGAGGGCGACAGCATGTGTGGAGAGGCCATCGCAGGTGAGGGGGACTTGGTTTGAAGTAGACTAAATCTAGGTCAAGTGTGATAGCACAGAATTCTTGGAGACTTTAGCCTGAGCCACTTGGCTCAGTAATGCCATGGCAGACTCTCCTCAACCTCCCCTTCTTTGGTGGCTGGGGCCACTGTTTGCTCACACTTAGCATGGCAGTGTACTAGGCTGGATAGCAGCCCCTGCACACGTCTCTGGAACTTGTAGACACAGGATCTTACATGGCAAAAGGGGGGCCTCTGGTAGGATTAAGTTAGCAATCTTGAAATGGGGAGATGATCCTGGATTATTCAGATGAGTGCAGGGCAATGCCAGTTGCCCTCATAAGGAGGAGGTAAGAAAGTTGATGGCAGAAGTAGGACATAAAAATGGAAATGGGGGCTGGAAAGAGGCAATGAGGGATTACCAAGTGCCTGCCTGTGCTCTCTAGATGGTGGAAAGACCAAGGAAACAGATTTTTCCTGGAGCCTCCGGGAAGGAGCTGGCCAGCACGTTGGTGCCAGTCCAGTGAGAGTGTGCTCAGGCTTCTCACCCCAGAATTGTGAGATGATACCTGTGTGTAGGTTTACACACTAACTTCATAATACTTCATTATGACAGACACTTAGCAAGGATGAGTCTGTGGAGGCAGAGTCTGGTCTGCCTCTGCTCTCCTAGCCCCCTGATGGAGAACCACTGGCATCTGAGGCTGAGTACCCCGAGCAGAACAGCCAGTGGGGGAAACACCAGCCCTGTGGTTCTGGAATTTGACAGCCTCAGGAGATGTAACTCAGAAAGCAAACAAGGAATGTATTTACTTTATTCTTTCTGTTTTATAAAAGTAAAATTTAGTAAATATAGAGAGAGGTGGTGAGAATTACAGCTTTTGAGAACTAGCGAGTACTTGTTGGCAAATGTCTGGTCAGCTTGTCCTCAGTGATCTAAACCTGCTCTGCTCCTTGGTGCAGGCCCACACTCCTGGAGCACCTGTTCCTCTGCTGTGGATTTTCTCTTAGGCTGCCCTGACTTGTCTCCATTTTTCTCTGTCCTGAGCACATTGCTCCATGTGGATGTGAGATTGGCTTTAAGCAAGAAAGGATGCCATCAGCAAGAAGGACTGTAGCGACTTGCTAGCTGGCCTTTAGACTTACAAAACCAAGCACTGGCCCTGAGATAACCCCATACACAGATCTGGAAGCAGCATCACTTCTGGTCTGGTGCCTACCATGGAGTCCCCATGTGTCACTCATTTCTAGGGTAACTTGTGCTTTTGCTGCCTTGGCTCACCCTAAACCCTTAGCTGATACTTTTCTCTGTGAAAGCAGGAGGCTCTGCCAGCTGAGGAGAGGACGCAGACATGTGAGGGGACTTAGCATCCTGCCACCCATAGCATGCCTCCAGCTTGGGCAGCCAGCACACAGCCTTGCCACAAGAGAAGCTGGGGTTCTTCTGGAGACATCAACCTTACGTACATAGAGGCTGTTTCTTCAAAACCATGGTTAATGCCTGGTGACCCTTTGGACAGCCCTATTGGAGCAGGGGCCACATTAGGACTCGTGTACAGGAACTTCTCTCATTTCTAGTTGCAGCTGGCTTCCTTAAGGGCTCCAGACAGAAGCGACAGTAAGCTGACTGGGTCAGGATGTAGATGTTCCCTTTCTCAGAACTGTTGCCTACATCCTGCCTGGCTCAGGTTTCCCAGGTCCCATCTCAAATTTAAACAAAGCAATTGCTGACTAGCCTATATATCTTTGTTAAGGACTCTCCACCTTGGCCTTAGGGAGGTGCATATTTAGCATTGTGATTATTGTGGGTTAGTTATTTTCTGCTCCTTATGAATACACATGAGGATTTTCCGTTTCCTCATAACTTTGTTATGGTGACTGCCTTGCTAATAAGGATTGTGCCTATAAATGCATTTACTCCCATAATTACTAAGACTTAAATGCTCTCTAGAGATATTCACTATTCAGATGTCCTGGGAGCCTCAGCCAGTGAAAAGTCAGAGGATCAAATACCTTGGAGAGGTCCCAGGTTCAGGGTTGAGTCCCATGTGTCAGCCACGATGTGGTTAATATGGTGCAGGTGTCCTGCCTACTTTGTTCTTCTGGAGCAAAGGAAAAGGTCTGGTCTGCTTTGGTGGGATACTAAGATTCTGACAGGCTACTCTGAGCACTAGCTATGACATCTGAAAGCAGCCATAACTGAGTATTTCTTAGCAAATATTTTGGAACTTGACACATTTCTGGTTCCAGCCTGTGACCTCCCTTCTGCCCCCTTTGCCAATTCTCTTTCTAGACCTCTGTTACCTGTGTCTGGCTGTATTTCTCCTGCCCACCATAGTTCCTTCCTTTGGGTCCCAGAAAGTCCACTTTAAAGGAGCAAGAAGCCCTAGAAGCCCATTCTCACACTCAGGGCTCCCACCCCTCCAGTCTGTGGTGTGCTGTCCAGCCAGGAGCTGAGGCACCTATGACAGTAGCTCTGGCTACCATCAGACAGCCACAGACTGGGCGGCTCAAGCTTTGGTGAATAGTTTCTCACTGTTACGCCAGCTACAAGTTCAGGATGGCTTGCACATACTGCCCCTTTGCTTTGTCCTCACAGAACACACTTTGTTCTGTGCTAATGAACCTCTACTCCTTGTGAGGACATCTGTCAGCCTGGATTAGGATCTATCCTAAGGACCTCATTCTAAATTAATCACTATTTTTAAGACCTCGTTTCTAAGTACAGTCATCTTCAGAGGCACTGGCTGTTGGCGATTCAGCAGGTGGGGCTGAGCGGACTCAACTTACCCACCCAGGATGCTGCTCTGCAGCATTGTGCCATGCCCTGCTACCGTGATGTGATAACAATGGTGACACCAGTAATGGTAACAGCTCCTAAAACTGGGTTTCTATTGCACTCTGCCCATGGTGCTAAGTCCAAAAGGAAGTATCTCATTCATCCTTCATGACCACACTCCAGAAGAGGCAGTGCAAATATTCTCACTGCCTGGGGAGGGGCAAAGATGGTAGTCACCTGGAAGTGGCAGTTGGTGGGTAAATAATAGATGAGTTAAACCATGGAAGACTGGTCCTGAACCTTCACACATGACTTCTCTGCTCTACTAATGCTAGTAATGATCACATTGACTGGGAATTTGTGTGCATCAGGCACCAGCAGAGGAACTGTACTCACAATGCATGGCTTAGCCGGCACCACAACCCCTCACAAGAAAGTGTTGTGAATTACCTTCTTATGGAAAGAAGCAGAGGTTGTCAAGATAAATAGTTGCTTAAGGTTACACAGCTTTCGAGTATCCAAATCAGGATTTAAATATCAGTCCACTTGATTCCATAGAGCAAAGTTCTTAGTCATGACACAAGGCTGTGTCTCTTTACTTTCTATGCCTGTATTTCTCTATGGGCATATTTGTTTTGTTTTGTTTTTCTATACTGGGGATTGAACTCAGCACCTTGTGCTCGCCAGGCCAGTGCTTATGCAGCTGAACTATCTCCCCAGCCCCATGGAATCGTGAAGAAAGGGAAAGAAATCTTTTTGTATTTGAAAATGTGGGTGAAAGGATAATTTACCAAATATTATCAATATGTCCATTTTCTCTGACTTCTAAGTTACAGGACTGTATGAATAAAAGTACGTGTTGGGAATCAATGTTGGAGTAAGAAATAGCCATCAAACACCTGAGTCTATAAGAAAACCGTTAGCTTTGATTAAGCATAGATTAAGTAGGACATCAAAAACTGGGATGTTCTGAAATGTGCTTTGTGATAAGCTTTGTGGGTAAAGCACAAAACTCCCAAAGTAGCAAATGTTTTCCAGGCAAAGTGGCCCACCTTCTCTCATGCAGGTCATACAGTGCTTCAGGACAAATACCTGGGTCAGAAATTCTGTCATAACCCTGCTCTATTTCCTGCTGCTGAGGAGCAAATCCCACTATAAATCAAGACGTTAGCATGCCGGAAGCCACTGCAGATGGCTAATTTTACTTCTTCCTCCTACACTTTAAATTCATTTGCTTATTTGATGCATTTTGCATGGGAGATTGAATTCTCTATCTAAATTTTAAACAGTTGATGAAATTGTCATTTTACCATGAGCAACTCTACTTTAAAAAAAAATTACAAATTTATTTATTTATTTGGTACAGTGTCCCATTAAACAGGTTGGACTCACAACAATCCTCTTGTCTCAGCCTTCCCAATGCTGGGACTGTAGGTCTGCACCACCACGCCCAGTTTCAGTGACCAGCACTGCACATGGCATCAGGGATTGAACCTAGGTTCTTGTGTTTGCCAGGCAGGTGCTTAGACTGCTGAGCTATCTCCTCAGCCCTCTTGTTTCATTTTATGAAAGCAAGAAAAAATAATCAATAGCCGGATATGCATTTTCTAAGCATTTTTTATGGAACAGGCAATGAATCTGGTGAACTTGGTGGCACAAATTGTGTTGCTAGCACCTTGTCCTTTTCATCACAAAAATATAGATTCTGGGACCCTACCTGAAAGCAGAACAGGCTTCTACTTTTGAAAAAGATTCTCCAGGATACATACATGTACCACAACTGAAGGCACTGCTCTGAGTCACTTCACTCATTCCTTATACGATCTCCAGAGTTGGAAGGACTAAGTCCATTTTACAAATGAGAAAAAAGAGCCTCACAAAGTTAAAGTTGCCAACATTGTCATATTTACTAAGTGGGTGTCAGATCAAGAACTACAATTCAATTTTCTTGGCCTCCATATTCTATGCTTCCTTTGCTCTATTATGATGTTTTAGAGGAGATTCCACTTATAGCAAAGCTTGAGCCGCAAAGGTACCTGGGCTTCCTAAGGTTTGAAGTTTTCTGGGCTAACATTCATTATGTGAAAGCACCCAAGGTATCTGTCCAGTCTGTAAGTGCAGACCACTCTAGTGCAGAGCACACTATTGGTGTTGAGCTTCTCTCTGTCCCCAGAAGCACAACATGTTGCTGTACAGGTACAAAGACTGAAATGCTGCCCAGCAGGGATATTGTGGCCCAGCAGTTGGAGAAGGACCTGCAGCTCCACCACCATTAGGGCTTTCCACATCATCTACTCAGAGTCCTCAAGAATGGCAGGCTGCCAGGGGTCAGCCAAGCCAGAGTCTCTGCCAGGTACTAAAGCATCTGGCCTTGTTTGTCGAGGTCAGGATGCCTCTGCACACAGCGTTCAGATTCCTCCCAGGCAATGGGCAGCCAGGCTCTGTAGTCCACTGACACTGTTCACAAGGCTCTCCATTCTCCTGAGGCTCCCTGGGAAGAAGCTGTTCGTAGTCTCTTACCTGACCAACTAGTTGGGAAGATGACCCTATATGGTTCGCACCATGGGGAGAGAATGGGCTTCAAATTTCTGTGCAAATAAACAAATGGGCTTCCTTCTGCATTGCATTATTGGGTGTTCCTTTGACTTATGATGAGTGAAAACTGCCCTGCAAACATTAATGCAGAGTGGAAATAATTTCTTCATTGTTTTAAGGATATAAAATGTAAAAGAAAGAGCAAGTAGCAGATGTGAAAGCCACTGGACCATGGTGTCCTTGCAAAGATATTTTCATAGGCCTGATATGGCCTGGCAGAAACACAATACTACTCATGCTGCCTGGAGGGACTGGTCTTTTCTCTGTCCTGAAAAGGCTTTGCCAGATTGCATTTCCAGTTTCTTAGGCATAAACTACTTAGACCCATTTCACAAGCAGGCAAAACTGAGTTATGCACATTATTGAAATGATCACAGACAGGTGCTTAGTATAACAGCCTATCTACCAGCATGTGTTCCTTAGCAGGAACATGCTGATAATTTGTGTCATTTACAATAACATTATTTTAAGCCTTTTATTCTTCATACATTTCTCTCACTTTTTGGGGGGGAGAACTGGGGATTGAACTCAGGCTCTTGCACTTGCCAGGGAAGCACACGTTTATCTTCTTAAAGCATACTTTGGTGCTAAGATTACTGGATTAAGAAGGGGAAAGCCTGAATAACCTGAGATCTAACTTTCTTCTCAGTCATACTTTGGACAAGTCACTAACCCTTTCAGGGACTTGATTTTATGAGGTCTAAAGTGTGGTTGTGCAGTACTTGTCCTCTGAGTTTGTGTTTTTTGTTTGTTTGTTTTTGTTTTTGCTTGGAAAAGTCTTTGAAAAGTAATTTTTATGAAAAAAACATATGTACTTATGTGGAAGTTTTGGCAGTCTAAGGCTGTAGTTTATAGAAGACATCTTACAACTCCTTGCTGGGGGTTACAAGCCACTGAGCCAAAGGAGTCCTGTTTCAGGTGTCTCAATCAATAGTGGGTGTCTAAAGTTAAAGCCCAATGATACTAATGTAATACATGCACTAACAACACTACAACATGAAAAGAATTTTGAAATCTGGGTGTGAAAAGAGGCTTTAAGCTGCCTTGAAGTCAGCCTCAAATACTGGCTTGCTTCCCACATTGCTAAAAGAGCCTATTGAGTAGGCACAGCCAAGTTCACTGCTCCTGGTACCAAGCATACAGCCAGTCCTTCAGATCAGTGCCTCCAAGGGGAAGGCCAGAGGTAGGCTATGTACTGACTCCAAGTCTGGGTGGAGCTATGGCTTTCAGTGCAGGAGAAGAGACGTGTGCAGCAGGACCAAACACGATCATAATACATTTGTGTAGCAGAGGAGGGACAAGGAGTCTAGGGATAGAAACTGTCCTTGTGTGTTTTCTATTGATGACAGTAAGTCTTTCAAGAAGTCTTTGGAAGGAATAATAAAGTTGTTTGACAGTGTTTTCCTCCTGGACCATAGTAGGCTACACTGAGGAAGACAGGAGCACAGTAGGACTTATTCATGGAGGTGACAAGGTGTGTGGCAATCAGGATTCTCACCAGGTGGGGGACTCACAGCTGACATTCTGTGGACATGGTAACCAGTGACCACAACAAGTAGTCACCTGTCAGTGTCCCCTTGAAGAAGATGTCACTGAAGGTCAGTGGTGTCCTGAACTGTGCTTTGTGTCTCTTGATCTTCATTTGGTTGTAAAGTCATCTGTCTCTTTTGATTCTTCACAACTCCTCTGAATACTGTTGGTGGCCATAATTTGAGTGTCAGGATAAAGTATGAGAATGGAATGCAAGTTCTTTTTTTTTTTTTTTTTTTTTTTTTTGTGTGTGTGTGTGTGTGTGATGCCTGGGATCAAACTCAGAACCTTGCACTTGCCAGATAAGCACTTATTCTACTGAGTTATCTCCCCAGGCCAAGTGATGCAAGTTCTTGATCCTGTGCACATGCATTTCTTTGCTCGTCCTCTGAATGAGGAGGAAGACTCCATTCCCCAACATAGAAGAATGACGGGTAGACATGGAAAGCCAGCCGGTCCTCATGAGGACCTGATCCTCTGTTCCTCAGCACACCCGAGGATCTCTGGCTTTTCAGCTCAGAGTAACCCAGTATGCAGGGAGAGATTTTATTTGCTTCTAGCTTCTAAGGAGTTATATTAAGCAACTGTGAATAAAAAACAATTAAATTGCTAAAGGTCTGTAAAATCAGATCTAATCTCTTTGGGGACTTGGAAAAAACAAGCAAACAAAAGAGCTGAGTTATCGATTGCTGCATTTCAGTGGCTCTTAATCTGAAATGAAATCAGCCCAGGCTGGGGCCCAAAGGCCAAAGACCCTGCTATCCATTCTCCCCCTGTCAGGAGGGCCACCTGTCAGCAGCTGGCCTCCTGGCTCGATGACTGAATTAGTAGGCAAGAGGCAGATCACAGAGACCTGTGGCCATTGGGCTTTCTTCGGACAAAAAAGGCAGAAGAAGAACTAGAATATTTTCTTAAGTGTAAAGCAGTGGAGTAAATTGAGTTCACAGGGTCAACATTCCTCTTCACCATATCAACAGAAGCACCTAATCTGGCCAGCAGCTCTGTACCTCAATTCTTATTTTTCCCTTTTATGAGGTGCTGTCACTCTATTATCTTTCCTTGAGTCAGTCTTTACCCTTTGACCTTCAGTGGTGGAGGGGGAGGAGGGCAGTCGCCTGGTAGCTGGGGGCTCACCAGGGATGAGAAAGATGTTGACTTTGAATAAACTTTAATACGCAGCTTTTCCTGAGTTCAGGTGTGTCGAGAAGGAGCTCAAGGTATGTCCGGTTCTGCAGCAGCAGCCCAGCACCTAAGAGGCCAAAGTCTCTGATTTGAGGGTTTGGTTTTTTGTAGAAGACAGCACATTTCCAGTGAAGACCCTGGGGATTCTAACATATAATATTCACCTTAAAACAATCTCATAAAAAAGTCAGTATGTCTAAAAGTTATGACAACTAAATTTCTGCTTCAGATCCAGGAGCAAGGGTGAACTAGTGAGAGATACCTTCTGGTTACTGAGACCTCTTGAACTTCCAGGAAGTCATGCAGCGATTGCCTCACGGGACAGGTGAATCCAGAAGTCTTCTAAAGGATAGCTTCAAATCAAAGGCCACAAAAGGCCTGGACCCTGTTGCCATGCATCCTATTCCTCCATGCTTTGCCTAGGCTATCATGTCACAGATTCACAGCCAAACACCATCCAGTAGTCTCCACGCCTTGGCTGTCATGCCTGTCTCAGTGCATTGCAAGCCACATTCCATCACTGGCTCCTACTCAAGGTCAGCCATGTCCTTATGGCTGACCAAGCTTTTCATTCTTTCTTTGAGGTATTTCCTTCAGAAGAGCTGGCAGGATGGGCCCTCCTTTCCTTGAAGTGCATCCTGATCTTTGTACCCAGGATGCTACAGTCTTCTGATTCCCTTGCTACCTCTAAGCCTGCACCTTTCTTTCCGCTCTTCCTTTCTGACAACATTAATATCAGTGTTTGTTGAGGTTGCAACTTTGACTGTTTCAGGTTTCTGCACACTGTTCGTGGGCTCTCTTAACACGTCACTTCTACTCCAATTTTCATTTAGATGAACTTCACAATGATAGTTTTGGCCACAACTCTTCTAAAATTCTTGATTCACATTTGTAGCTACCAGTGAAAATAGGTGCTGGTGAATATCCCCTGGGCCTCTCAAATTCATCTCATAGAAACTACATTCTCAAATCTTACTCCTCTCCTAATATCATTATTGTGATCAATGACAGCTCATTCATCCTGTGGCCTAAGCTACAAGTGGTGACACACCCTTTATTGTCTCCCTGCCCATTTCCTTATGGTTCAAGGCCAAAATTTTTCAAATTGTCACATGGGTGCATATTTGGCTACACCTATATTTCTCAGTCTGTACCTGAACCCCATGCAACCTCTTTTCCTACCAGCACCAGGCCTTCTACAAGCATACTTAATGTACTTTGATCTATCTAAAAAACCCACTGTTAAACTACTGTCTTCTTCAATGACTTCAGCATACCATCCTTTAGGACTTGCTTTGTGTAGAGCTGCCTTTGTGAAGTTACCTATTCCTGGCATCTGTGGTAAGAGGTCCCTCCTTGGCCAGAGTCATCCATGCAATGCCACATTTGTCTTCATCCCACAAAGTTGAAGAAACACAGACACATAGTATTTAATCTTTGTACCCTCAAGCATAATTTCTGAAACACAGTACAGGATCAATAAATCTTGCTCCAGTGATTAAATTTGTGGACTAGAAACAAATTCTTTGTCACTTTCTTCATCACTGGGACAAAGTACTTGACACCTACACATTATGGTAGGGCTTTGTTTGGGTTTATAGATTGTAGAAATTTCAGTGCATTTTTTGCTAGCTCCCAGGAAGGATGGGGTGGCAGAGGGACATGGTAGGGACAGCTGTTCATGCATGGCAGACAGGAAGTGAAGACATCAAGAGAAGCTGGGGAGGGAGGCAGACCCCTCCAGGCCACACCCACACACTGACTGTTTCCTACAACCATACCCTGCCTTCCAAGAAAAGCCTGCTTTTCACCATGCCTATAGTCCCTTTCACTTCCAAACATATGAGGCTTTCATAACATTTTTGATCTAAACCACAGTATCATGCCCGTGACCTCCAAAAGTCTCATGTGCATCTATTTATGCAAAATATATTTAGTCCACTTCTGCGAATTACTGGAGTCTTTTTTTCTTTTTCTTTTTGGCTGAACCAGGGATTGAACTCAGGCTCCTGTGCTTGCCGGGCAAACGCTTATTCCACTGAGCCATCTCCCCAGCCCCTACTGGAGTCTTAACAGTTTCAGAGTTGCCGAATGTCCAAGTTTCCTCTAAGACTTAAGGAAAACTCTTAGCTATGAGCACTTGAAAATAAATTAAAAACTGAAACACTGCTGACATACAGCAGCACAAGTTAAAAATTCCCATTCCAAAAGATGGAAATAGAAAGATAGAAACCAATGGGACCAAATTAAGAAACATCCCAGTAGGGAGAACCTTAAACCCTCAGACTCCATGCCCAACACCCAGCACATGCTTATTTTGGAGATATAAACTGCAAACAGCTTGGTCAGCCCCATGCCAACAACATTGCCAGTGGTTGCAAAGCTCATGGTTTCTTTCTTCTCTGACTTTGATCACTCCTATAACTTTCCTTGGAAAATCCACATTCCTGGCTTGTTCAGTTTGTTGGGAGCTCAACTGCACTTTCACTTCACTCTCACAGCTGCACATACTGCCACTTCAGAGGCTGAGGAGGCCACTTAGGCCTTCTCCTGAAACCTGAGTGGAAGATAGGCTGACCCTACAACTCTTGCATTTTCTATGCCTGTAAAACCAGCATCACATGGCTCACCCCAAGGGCTTCCATCAGCATGAGGTGTAGCCAGGCTCCCTTGAATTATGACTGCAGAGCCTCTGAGGGCCTGGATACTCAAGTGCTATGGACTGACTACCTCTGTGGCTCTCTCTGCACTTGCACTTGGGGGTGGGTGCCTTTGGGCCCTCCTCTCAAAACAGCATCTTTAGGTTTTGTGCCTCTTGCCAGCTTCTCATGTACCTTCAAAGCATCTTTTCTATTGTAAGGCATTGAGCTTCTCTTTAATGTTAATATTTTCATCAACCAAACTCTCTTCTACTCCATTTTTGAACTACTTTTATTCTGGCAAAGCTGAAAGCTTTTTTAAGTATGAGTTTTCCTCTTGATTTCCAATATAAATCTGCCTAAAAGCAGCAAGAACTAGTCATGCCACAGCTTCAACATCAGACTGCCTTGAAGTTTCCTTTGCCGTATTAATTCATCTGCCATGACTAACGTCATTCTTTCACAGTCTCAGGACATGAAGAAAATGTGGGCAAATTTCTTGCCAGAATATAACATACATGGCTTGGCATCCAACTGCCAGTGGAATCTTGTTTCCAAGTGAGGCCTTCCAAGACTGCTCTTCCTTGGTTGCACTGATACTAGGGCTCTTGCTTTCTGATCTTCAATCAGCATCTGCCATCGACGTATTCCAGGGCAGCTTCTCCTGACAATGTTTCTAGACCTTTCCAAACTCCTCCCATGAATCAGATCCAAATGCTCCTGAACCACAAGACTTGGTATAGAAACAAGACGACCTCACTTCTGTGGCACCAAAATCTGTCTTTTTCATATTTTTGTTCTAGGAAAAGTACCCCGTGCCACGAAACAAAGGGAGTAGAGGTTTGAGTAAGATTTCTTCATGCTTCTTTGACTATCAGGAAGTATAAAACTTTTGAAATCTTTATTTTTGTACTTTTCCATTTCATATTTTTGGATTATGTTTGACTGAGGGGAACTGAAACTTTGATACTGAAATTATGGGTTTGGGAATTATTAGATATAATTCTGTCAGAAAGTGCTAACCAGAGGCCTGAAATCTAGTAAAACTCTGTATTAGCTTTTTGGAGGGATTGAGAGGTAGTTGTGAGGACTGTGGAATGCAATGGTGCCAGTTTTCAAAGCCATGCAACAAGAAGCTGGCAAGGCGTCCTATTCTGTGTAATCAACTGGTGATGTTGATGACCAAGATAGTTACAAAAGGATAGTAACATAGACACAAACTGATCCAAAGGTAAGTAGCTATACAACTCATCAGCATGGTGAAACAAATAAAAACATCAGAGGACACTAAAGCCACTGAACTCAGCGAGTGCGGTGTTTCTGTGAATGTATTTGAGCGTATTGAACTCGAGGGCTTGATGTAAGCAGTTGTCTGAGAATGCAATTTTTTCTAGTCTCCTTGTCCAATGGTTTTCTGTTTGTGCAGTATTGCGCTAATATCTGTTGTCAGTAAGATTCATAATTTAATTATGAATTAATGCCATAGACCTTTCCCAGTCCCTTGAAATCACCTTTATTTTTGCCTGATAGGTCCTAAGGTGCTCTGATCTAACCCAAATTACACAACTACACAACTGACATTACAAATATTGGTTTATTGTTCAGTTCATCCCAAAGGATGTGGACTGAACCTTGTTCACTGCAGTCATACCTGGGATGACACAGACCCTTAAGTCATGCCCAAAGATGTGCACTGGCTTTAATCCATTCCTTAAGTTATTCTGGGGGTGACCCTCACTGTGCCAGGCACTGGCAGTGCACCATGCTATCATATTTACTCACAGAGCCTGGAGACTAGTGGAGCTCTATTATAAGGAATTATTTAATTAACATTGTGATCATTGGAATAAAGCAGAAATACAGTGTGCTGAGATACTGTACCAGGCCCCCCAACCGTGGGTGAGGGTAAAGACAGGCTTCTTTAAAGAAATGTTATTAAAACTTTAAATATGAAGAAGAGCTGTCCATTCCAAGAATGGGAGGGATGGATTGGGTTATGAGAGGAGGAGTAATCCAAACCAAATGAAGAAGAGAAGCCTGAGACAGAAAAGCATGTAGGCAGTCAAACACAAGACCCCTGAGAGCCAGGTGGACAAGGGGACTTGTCTTCTCTAGCTGCCAAGTGCCTGATAGCAAAAACAAGGCAACAATCCACAGGATTTTCTCCCAGGCTGCACTGTACACCCCAGCTGTGGTCAGGGAATTGGAGAGAGCCCTGAGCGATCTGAGAATGACAGCAGGCCGAGATTCGGGCTGATTACACAGAAGGGGAATGACAAGTGCACGCTGAAAGTCACATCATGTTCATCAGGCTAAACGGTGCTCCTAGCCCTCCTGCCTGCCCCGTACCTTATCAGGGTGTTCAAATGGAGATGACAGTACCCTGTCCCCCAAGCAGGGCTTGGTCCATTTTGTTCTATTACAAGCTCTCTCTGAAGGCTATAATAGCCTCTCTGGGCCATATGTCCTGAATCATCTGCTTCATCAGAATGCTATCTCCCAGCAGGACCCTGCATGCTGCCACCCTAATAGCCTGTCTTCCCACAGGATCACACACCTGTGGATAGATACTCCTCAGTACCTCTCTGCCTGCTGTGCTGTCCCCAAGGTATGGCAGGCTTTTGCAAGCTGCAGTGAGATTTGCAGTGGTGATTGCTATTAGCTTGATGGGCAGCTGGTTAGTCCAGAGCACTGCAAAGAATTGAAGAAATCTTCACAGTCTAGCCTTCATTTGCCTTTTGCTATTTACTGGTGGCACCAGTCTGTTTTTAGAGCCACCTCTCAGGTAAGCTCACAACTGTTGCTTTCCAGATGGGGACCCCTCCCTACTAGTACAAGTTTCTGATAAAAAAAAAAATCCAAACATTGTGCTTAGAGGGAACACACTCACTGTGCTAAGGGTGCTTTCACGGGTAAGCTGCAGACTTTATATTCCCTTTCTGGCCAAGTCACCCTGTTGCTTGCTCCCTTTTGTTCTCAGTAAGAGACCTAGGTAGGTGTGTGGATAAGAAGATAGATAGGTACAATAGAAAGAAAACATTAAGCACATACTCCAGATTTTAGTACAGGTTAACAGTCCCAATCTACTTCCTGCCCCAAACATATCCTTAGGACTTAGGACAAAAGAGGAGTCACTGGATCATTGATGTGTTCTCCTCTACTATCCAGCAGATGAGGAGCCTAGGGACAAGAGAATCTACCCTGGGTCCTTCACACCTACTGCCCCTTCATCTCTTCCACTGACTACTGTCTCACTTGAAGAGGTGCTCTGAGATTTACACAAAGTAGCTAAGGTATCTGGGCCCATTTCACAGAAGATGAAATGAAATGGCCCTCTTCTGGGGATACAGACCCAGGAGCAAGTATGATGTGGCAGTTAATGGAGGAACAAGTCTACCACCCACCTGCAAGGACTTTCCCTTCAGCAATCAGAGCTGCTAGTGGGCTGGAGTCCAGAAAAACCCCTGACTTGCACTGCTGTCCCACTTCTATTCCCCACACTGTTGCACCCCAGAGCCCGACCTCTCCTATTCCCCACCTCTCCTAACCTGTGCCTCAGACCACTCCCCATCACATGTCAGTCTGCTTGTTCAGGAGACAGAGGGAAGAATGATAAAAGATCTCTACACAGCAATCTTTTTTAAAATATTTTTTGAGGCAGGGTCTCTCTGTGCAGTTCAAGTTGGCTTAGAGCTCACTTTGTAGGCCAGGAAGGCCTCAAAGTAGCAACAGTTCTCCTACCTCAGCCTCCTGAGGGCTGGGGTTATAGCTGTGCATCACCACATCTGGCACAGTAACCTTTCAAGTAAGAAACCCTGTTACACTTGATGATCTTCATTTCAGATGAATGCAGAAGACTTGGGATCCACCCAAGTGGAAGAAGACAAACACTTCTAAAAGCCCTGTCTCCAATGTCAATTTGTTTTGGGGGGAGTGAAACCGAGGATTGAACTCAGGCCCTTGCATTTGCCAGGAAAGTGCTTATTTTACTGAGCCATCTTCCCAGCCCCTCCAATGTTGATTCTTACCACTAATAATAGAACTGCCAGCATAGATGCGGATCACTAAATTTTTCTCCAGAGGAATCTGTAACTTTTTATGTTGGAAGAATGTTTCAGAACTGAGTCCAGAAGTGGGCAGTGTGTTCTCTCCTTGCTCTCCAAGGGGAACAGAGGAGGACTATTCCCTTCAGGGCCTCCACAGTCCCGTAGAGGAGATAGACATTAGTATCCCCTTTTTTGTTTAGTTTTGTCAGAGAGCTATGTAGTATATTTATTTATTTGGTGGAACTGGGGATTGAACACATGTCCTTGACTCACCAGGGAAGCACTTATTCCACTGAGCCATCTCCCTGACAAGAGACAGACATTAAATACACAATCATCTCATTCAGAAAGTGCGATGAATCCTTGGAAGAAAGAACACATTCTGTGAGACAGACTGATGGAAATCCTGTTCTGCACTGGAAAGAATCAGAGAAAATGCCTTTGAGCAAATAGGGTTTGCCTTGGAATGATGGGAAAATTCTGCCTGGTTGAAAGCAGCTAATGAATTGTCCAGGACACCATGACTAGGAGCACTGCGATGCAGGAGTCAGACCAAAAATCAGAGGCTCTCATATCAAAAACAGTGTTAATTTTGGAAAATAATAAAATATCAATAGCAGTACTCCAAGAATTCACCCTCTAAAATCATCATTTCAAAAAATAAAAAAATAAAAAAATAAATAAATAAAATCACCATTTCTAGCTGTCATCTGCTTATTTGGGTATATACCTCCAAACTTGTAAGTGTTATTATTATCTCTCTAATTCAGTTCCAGATGCTCAGCCCTCAGGATTTAGCGGCCCTCAACTTAATCTGCAGCTACTTCTCCCATTGTCACAATATATTGTGCTACTTGGTTGAATTAATATTCAGTATTCAAATTACCAATATAATATACCACTAACCACATGAATTATGATGAAACTACATTTCCTGTACAACCTGCTTTTCCTGGCATTACCAATCTGTGTCTATGTGCATGCCTATTTTCTCCAAAAGTTGTTCAAAACTCAGTGCTCCAGAGAATACACTTTCTGTACCTACCCAGGGTAATAATGTGCTCTCTCAATTTGAAAGAGGAGGTGGCAAGCAGCGCTTTCTCTTACAGGTATGTGAGCCCAGTTTTTCCTCGCACCTGTCACCTGCACCTCCACACTCTTGTCATCGTTTATGGCTTCCAGCCTCAGTCTGCTCCTCCTGGCCAGGCATTGCAGGGCGAGTGCTCTGCGCTCTGCTGCCTCAATTGCAGTCCTCCATCTGCTCTCCAGCCCAGGCAGCTGTACAGTGTATCTCATCAGGTGATGTTTCTTCTCCTATTGCCTGTAAGGTGGTTTCCTTACTGTTATTTTAGAGGAGTATTTAGAAGAAGTAGAAGTGAGCCTGGCCTGTAAATGGTGAGCGTGTCTAGGATCACCACAGTCACAGGCTCTGCCTCCTGGCCCCAGATTAGACACCACTCTCAGGTCGTGTACACAGAATGAGGGAAGGCTTTCCTCAGATGAGGCTTGGAGACCACAGACAGGCTTTTATTTGGACTGTGGAGAGCACTCTCATTTCTGTTTCTGCTGAGGAAGCAATGTTTCCAAGACCTGAAATTCCAACCACAAAAAAAAAAAAAAAAAAGAAAGAAAGAAAAGGCAATTTGACATTTCTTTGACTCTTTGGAAATTTTTCTCACACAACAAGCTGTTTATCCTCTGTTCTTGTTCTTATTGAGTCAAGGAAGAAGAACAGAAATCAATTCACTCTCCATATGTTGCAAGGTAAACATACACACACACACACACACACACACACACACACACCACTCACTAAACACTATAGAATATGTAGGGAAGAAGAAAAAAAGATAAATCCATCACCTAACAAGATAAGTGCCTTGTTCCTCCATCTGTTACCGCCGAGTCCTTATCTGGGATTGGAGCATGGCAGCCACGATACA
The DNA here is from genome assembly GCA_004027165.1 of Ctenomys sociabilis. Classification (NCBI taxonomy): domain Eukaryota; kingdom Metazoa; phylum Chordata; class Mammalia; order Rodentia; family Ctenomyidae; genus Ctenomys; species Ctenomys sociabilis. Next base: position 23,101 of record PVKA01002752.1, read on the forward strand.
TCTTGTGTCAGGTATTATATTCCAAACTCATGTGAATGAATTTTCATGCTAGTAACCATCCATGATGCAGCCCAGCCACAGCTAAATTTGTCCTAAGGCACCAACTGTCTTTTTGCATTTGGAAGGCCATTGCGCTCACAGGCAGGAACAGGGCTGGCTACGGCTGCTGGGTGGCGGTGTCTGTCTCTCAGCTTTTCCTGCAGGCGCTGTGGCTGGTGCAGACAGCTTAGCTGATCCACCCTGAAGGACACAAGGATGTTCTTACAGGGCCAGGTGGGAAAAAGGAAGCCCTGGAGGAAGTATATATAGCGGTCTCATAGACAGTGTATTGGCCATGGATGGAATCATTGATTAGATGATTGGTTAGATATGTTGCTTCTTAGATCACAGGGGAAAACATCAGAGCATGTTCAATTGCAGCGACAGCCCACACTTTTTAGCGGCTCCAATTACACTGTGATGATTTCCTCATTCACAGAGTTTATTTTGAGGACTGAGCCTTAACTGCGAACCCAGGTGCAGAAGCAGCGATGATGACATGTGGCATTGGAAACCATGATTTTGGCATTTCTGACAGGGGCTGAAAGTCTCCATAGATGCCTAAAACTTGTTTGCATCTGGGCGTGAGACTGAATCTTGCTTTTCTTTTTCAATAGCAGTTGTGTGACTCATCTGTGTCAACATCACCATCCTCCTCTTCATCCTCATCAAAGCTTACAGAAAGAGCAGTGACAATATGACAGAACTTCAGGAATGGGCATGTGGTAGCTTTCTGCACTCCAGGGAACTCTTGCAGGTGTCCACCTCTGCACTCAGGGTCCCTGCCGTGTGCTGATGGGGAGCCTTAGACTGTTGTGTTCAGGGGTGAGATTTGCTGCCCTGGTTCTGGTGAAGCACAACTGTCTACATAAAGGGGTGTCAATATTTAGCAGGGAAATTTAGTAACCAAGACTGATTGTACAGTGGTTTTCATGGCAAGTTGGTTGAATGAAAAAGCATCAAAGATAAAATTTGTCTTTTGGGCTTCCAGTTAAGAGAATTGGATTTGTGATTACATCATATTTGGAAAACAAGACAAAATAAGTCACATCAGAGGAGATGTCATGATATTTGCCCTGCAATATACTGAGACTGACATAGCTGCAGGTCATCAAGGTCAGGCTGTGCAGCAGGTGGCAGGCACATGAGCCCAGGAGCCAAGGGAGATGCCCAGGGATTCACACACAGGAACCACCAGAGCACAGGTCATAGCTGGGCAGCCTGGACATAGCCCAAAGGGTCCAGCTGCAGCTGACCATGCCCTGTGGGATCCACCTTCCTGTTGCTGGTTGTACTTGTGCTTTCTGACTCATTTTTAATAAATGATGGTAGCAGAAGTAATAGAATTAATTTCCAAGATAATATTATGGAAGAACAGTGACTTCCATCTTGGGCCCTCTTTACCAGTTTCTCTTTGCTGGCTCACCTTGGAGGAGGGCGGTTTCCATGGCAAAAAAAGTATTTCTGTGGGGAAAATCATGTAAAAAGGAGCCATGGCCTGAACAAACATAGAAATAAACTTTGGAAACAATCTCCTTAACCCCATTTGGGCCTTCCGATGAGACTGTGGTTCAGAGACAGCTTGGCTACAGCCTCGTGCAGCAGAAGCCAGATGCTCTCAAGTGAGATAACTTCTGGCTCCTGATTCCCAGAAGCTGTGAGATAATAACTGTTTATGATATTAAGCTGCTAAGTTTTCTGGCAACTTGTTACACAGCCGCAACACAAATAGACAGAATTGTGGAACACTTGAACTCATCCAGCAAGACACTGAGAAAGAAAGCAAATGCCAGTGCTCACCAGTATCTAAAGACAGAAACCCTTTCTTCCCAAAAGGAGCCCACCTGGGGAACAGAAAGGAGAAACAGATGCTAGGAGTGAAATAAAAAAAATGAGGGTAATTGGACTCGACAATTGCTTAAGCCAGGGAAGGGGACAAGAAACCCTACATTCTATTTTGAGAAGAATGAGCTACAGAAGAAACAAGAATTGGATGGAAAGAAGGAGGTAGCATAAAATTATGGCTTTTGATGAAAGTTATTGAATGCATTCATAACTTCAATAGAGCCAGACAAGGGGAGAAAGGAGAATCTTGGGATGGGTGAGGTCACAGACAAGGCGGGAGACACTGGAGTCAGGCACACTGGTAGAGGTGAGTGTGCAAGACAGGCACTCCCATCAGCAAAGGCTGGGACAGTGATACAGAAAACTGGTTGAGGATTCCTGTGTTTACCAGAAGGAAAAGCAAAAATAATGAGGTTGTCTCTGTTTTTCTCATCAAAGTAGGAGAGAAGTGCTACACATCAAAACAGTGTTTCTCAAAATTTTTCACTAACTACCTGCAAACAGAGAGGAGGATAAGTGTGTATTCCCAGTCAACTAAAGTCACAGCACAATGTGGTCAACAGTAAGCTTAAAAATGCAAATCAATTATTAAAGTACATTATTTATAATGCACTCCTTATTATGGCCGTGATTTATTATAAATTGTTTTGAATTAGTTATAATATTTAACTTTCCTCCAAAATTATTCAAATAAAATTCATGCTTCTGAAAATTTGCATTGCTTCTACCCTGCTGCATATTTATCTTGGAACAGTACCCTCCAAACCTACAGATATACAGAGAGCAGGGCAGGAACCTTGAGTTAATAGCATTCACCAATGCATTCAAACATACAAGTCTTGATATCCTTTAACTTCTCCATGCTCACTCTGGAATTCACTGAGCATTATCTAAATTAGTGCATGAATGAATGAGAGAAAGGAAATTGTCTTTCAGTGGAGGAAATGAGGTAAGAAAACAAAGGGGCACAGATCTCAATGTTGACACTTTAGTGCCCATTCTCGGTGGGCTGTTTGGTGTCCAACAGTATGGCTGAAGTTTTGTGAGCATCATGAAACTCCAATACACTTGCGGAATAACATATGGTCATCAGTCTCCGAGTGTAGATTAAAAGAAATACATGCAGAAGTAGTTGAGAAGTGTAATAGAATAAATGACAAGGAGTCATTTGACTGGCTCATTTTTCCAAAACAAGGAACTGGCAGATATTAACAATTCTTGCAGGACAAAATTCATATGTATCATCCAAACAAATTTGCTTTTCTTGGAATACTATATAAATTTTTATGAACACAATGTTTATGGGTTAAATAGGAAATGTATCCAGACGATTCCAACATCAAAGGCTGAATGGAAATGGAAAGTGTTCAGATGGGCCCTAGAGGGATGAAGAGCAAGAGGATTTAACCTCCTCACTGCATCAGTCAGTGGGTGACTTCTTAACCGAGTGCACTGTTAGGTGACAGTCCAACAAGGTGAAGTGAACCCCTAGCATGTGACTTGGAGGGGCATATCTTCTTTTTTGCTGATTATTTATTTCTCATTTCTTCCTGGCTGCCCTAAGGTGAGCAACTTTACTCTAAACATTTCTGCTATGTTGTGGCCTCTTCAAGGGACTAGAAACAATGGAGGCTCCCAACCATGGATTAAATTCTCTGAATCATTAGCCAAAATACTTTTTCCTCTCTTAAGATGTGTCACTCAGGCATTTAGTTACTGTGGTGAAAGCTAACTAACCTAACTGCTATGGTTTATATCTAAATGTTCCTCTCAAACCTCAGACATTCAGGTGGGGCTTCTGGGAGTGACTAAATCATGGATATGCACCACTAGTTTAGTTTGCTGATCCTCTGGCATAGTTGTGGGTGTGGACGATGGGCTTACTGAAAAGTGAGACCTCCCCTGGCTGTGGGTGGCACCAAACAGTAAATTGTTCCATGACTTGTATCTACATGCTTTCCAAAGGCTTATGCCCTTTTAGATGCTGTTTGGACTTAGCTAAATCTAGAGTTGGTGAATGATTCAACTAAGGGTGTGAGTCCTGCCCCATCCTAGGGCCTGCATAAAACATAAGGGATAGAAAAAGGCTTGTCCTTTCCCTCTCCTGCTAGTTGATTGTACTGCCTTTTGCTGCCATGAGCTATTGCCCCTCTCTTACATGCCACCTTCCTTGGGGACAGCTGATTATGGCCAGAAACTTCTACTAACTGTGAGCTAAATGCACCTTTATCCCTTTTATTTTGAGTGTCTAGAATTTTGTCTCAGCAATGAGAGCAATGTAACTAAGACAGAGCTTGGTACTAGAGAAATGGAGTCATGTTGTGCTAATGCCTGACCTTGTGGTCCAGGCACCCTTTTGAGAATAGCCTGTGGGAAGTTTGGAAATGTTCAGAAATGCCACCCAAAAGAGTAGAGATGGAATGCTTTAGGCTGTTCATTATGGGAGACTCTGGTCAGAGCTAAGAAGAATGGATGGCTGATAGCAGCCCAGCCAGTAAAGACCAGCTCCTGAGGTCTTTTGGGAAAGAGAACTACCTGGTTAGACTGTATGGTTGGTTGCAGGACTTCAGATGGTGTATGTTATGGCTTGCCAAAAGTTTGCCTACATTGTGCTTGTGGCCAGAAACTGTGCCTGAGACTAAGATTAGGGGTATTAGACTGATTAATATGGCAGAAGAAATTTCAAGGAAGTCAGATGTTGAGGTAGTGGCATGGCTACCACCATATTGGTTAATTCTTAGCTACGTTAAGAGAATTAAGAGCAAATAGTCCACCAGAGTGACTTAAAACATTGTGAGCTTGACCAGAAAGGAAGCTTGAGGAAACCTGTGGATTGCAAAGATCAAGCAGAGAAGATCTTGATTTCTGACAACAGGAAACTAGAAAAGATGGCTTGAAGGCATCACAAGAGTTGGCAGGATTCCACTCTTAACAGCCAAAAAAATTGCCAAAGTTAAAGACCTCACTTTAAGAAGAGAATCTGAGAGCACAATGTTCCAGAATGGTGACAACTTCAATAATTTGTTCCTTGGAATTAGACATCAAGCACTCAGTGATCTAGGCTGAGTCAAGAGAGAGGGCAGCCTGACTACTGCTCCTGTAGGTGGGAGCCCTTGGTACCATCCACATGGAGATGGTTTTAGGTTCATGCAGAATGGAAGAATTATCGGTCAGAAAAGATTCCACTGAGATTTCAGCAGGCCCAGGACGCTGCCCTGAGAGGGCAGTGTGTAAATCTGTGAGCGTAAAGCCAACACTACAGTGGAGACCCCAGAAGTTTGGAGAAGCCAGGATTGTCTGGGGAAAACTACAAAGAGAGAGCACAGCTGGCCCATTGCAGAAGCCATGGGAGTTAAAACCACCAGAAGTGCCACAAGGGTGAAGCCACCCATGTACTTTGTAGTTTACATCTCGCCAAAGATTGCCTTGGCTGCTCCTTGTGAATCTACAGGACTCAATGTTTGCTCTGCTGGATTTTGATTTCCCTTGGTCTCATTGCTTTGTATCCCCCTGTTTGTAACTTTTGGAATGGAAAAATGTCTTATGCCTTTGAATGTTGGAAGTGTTTAACTTTCTTTCATTTATATATAGGCTCAAAACTAAGAGTTTGCCTTAAATCTCAGAGGAGACTTGGGACTTGGACTTTTCAGCAATGCTGCATCTGTTGGGACTTTGGCAACTCTTAGAGATGGACTGGATGACTTTTCCAATGAGTCTTTGTCTGAGTCTTTGTGGGGCCAGGGGTGGAATGTTATGTCCCTCCAACGTCCCATGCACTCTTAGATGGAATTTTGGGTGTTATCTAAATCTAGAGTTTGTGGGGGCCATGGAGATAGCTCAGCAGACTAAGCACCTGCCTAGGCAAGTGCAAGGACCCAGGTTCAGTCCCTGGTACGTCATGCTGTGCTGGCCCCATCCTAGGCATGCCACACCAGTCACCAAGACCTGGTGTGGTAGCATGAGCATGTAATTCCAATGGTGGGGAGGCTGAAACAGGAGGATCACTATAAGTTCAAGTTGCATAGTGAGACCCTGTACCATATACATAAAATTACAAATAAATAAATAAATAAATCTAGAGTTTGTGATTGACTCATGGTTCAATGCTTCAGTTAAGGTTGTCAACCTATCCTATCCTAACAACCTATCCTAAGGCAGGAAGCACTCATTTATGAAGGTATCCCTTCCCTCTTCTGCCTATTGCTTTTGCCATTGTCCACTGTGACCTTTTTCCTCTCTGTCACGTACCACCCTGTCTTGGAGGCAGCTGACTATGGACTGAAACCTCTACAAACTGTGAGCGAAAAGAAAACTTTCTTCCTTTAACTTGTGAGTGTCAGGTATTTTTGTCCCAGCTAGGAGATAGTATCTATGACACTAAGCATTTTCCCTTTTTCTTTTTTTTCCTCATTAACTTTATTGAAAATCAATAATTATATAGCATATTAAAAATTATAGACAAATATTAAAATGTCAAATATGTAAGATGTAGAAGTGAATTTTAGAGAAATATTTCTGAAATGAATACGTAGCATGAGGTTAATAATAGATTGCATATTATAAATAATTTACAAACTTCAATGAAGATAATAATAAAAAATTGTCTAAAATAAAAATCAACAAGAAAGAATTCACAGATCAGTCATATAATAGCTCCTTCTGTGCCAAAATCAAGAAACTTCTATTCATATAATTAGAATTTTCAAGTGTAGTATCTATCCTTTTACTTTTTTCTTGATATTTCTAGCAAAATTTGCTCACCTGTACTCTAACATGATTGTCTCATAATCTAAAACTTCTAAACTATTCATCAGTCACCCTTATTTATTTTCAATAACTCTGATTTCCAAACATTCAACTTCAATCATGTCATATCTCTGTACAGCCCTTGACAGAGTGCTGTCTTCTGTGTCCCGGGTTCCTTGTCCTCTTCTTAATGTCCCTCAGGTTATGTGAGCCTGTGACTCTAGCGGTGGTGCCTCAGTTTGTGAACGCAAAGCTTCCTGTGATTCTGGGGCTTTCAGACTGTCTGCATTCCAACTGCGCTTCTAGGCCCATCACAGCCTCATAGTAGTTTGAGAAATTCTCCCTCTTCCAATTGTACCTTCTGAAACTTCCAAGCCACACACTCAGTTCTGGACCCAAGCTTCTCTTTTCTCTGATGTTTTGCACAGGTGGTAGACATAAGTAGCCAGAACATTTACAAAGTAATTATCCATATGAATGGACTTAGTTTGTTCATTGCATCCAGCTGCCTATTCGCCTTCCTCTCCCTCATCTTGGAAATCCAGAGGCCCTGGCGCAGATCTCGGTGAATGCCTGTGACCTCCCAGCCACACTTAGATGTGCCCACATAACCCCCCTCCATCCATAAGTTCTTGGCCTCAAGTGGACCTTAGGTGCAACATGCATGCATGCTCCATGCCAATGTCATCTGAATGGCAGCGCTCATGGTCTGTAAGACCTAGGGGCATTCTTTCAGTGTTTGTCACACTGAGGTTCTCCATCCTTACTCTTACCCCGAGTCTTCCTGTGAAAGGTGCTAGTGGTGGTGCACGCCTGTAATCCCAGCACTTGGGAG
>PVKA01002752.1:30665-120136 GCA_004027165.1 Ctenomys sociabilis
AAAAAAAAAAAAAAAAAAAAAAAAAAAAAAAAAAAAAAAAAAAAAAAAAAAAAAAAAAAAAAAAAAAAAAAAAAAAAAAAAAAAAAAAAAAAAAAAAACCACCAAAAAAACAAGTCCCAACTGCTTCAGGAACCCATGATGCAAGTCACTTTGCAGTCATTTATCTAATTGTATTCAAATGCATGACATCAACTCAGACTTAATTACAACTGACTTTAAAAATCACCGAGGTCCAATCCAAAATAGGGGGCCAGCAACAGGGGTGCAGATAGCACTGTTCTAGTTTTAGAAAATGGATTTATTCATGGCAGAGCACCATACAGTGGCATTCACGGTTTGGACCAGCCACTCAGACTGTGGCTAGAACTGACCTTGGGTACCTGCCAGGCTGCAGAGATGCTGAGTCTAGTCATGCATTCTAAGCCATCATGCTTGGAATTTGAGGAACGGATGATTGGCTGGGGGATGCACATTTGCAAGGCCCTCCTTAGGCCCCACCTAACAACTTAACTACAGATCAGTTCATTGCAAATCCCAGGTACTCCTGCAGCAGCTCCTACCTTGAACTGGATCAGGATGTTGCAACCAGGGGAAGGAAGTTCTAGCACTTACAAGGCACATACCTGGGAGAAGCTGCTCCAGAGCCGCCATGCACTGGCTGGGTGTTTGCCATGTGCTATGCGCCAAGTGTGTGAAAGGTGTTGTGCCTGGCTCACCGTACCTTGGTTGTGTAGCAAGAAGGGCAAGGACATTCACCAGCACCACAGCACAGCACTCCCAACAGGCCAGGCAACCTGGTGGGAGCCCCAGCATGCCTCCTGGAGATGACTGTGCTCAGGGCAAGCATCAGAAGCAAGACCTTGAGCTTTGCTTGCTAGGTGGTGGTGGCAAAACATTTTGTAATAATTAAGCCATGTTAGGGAGTGATGTGAGAGGGATGCATTTGAGAGAAGCAACTTCTAACTAGGATTTTTAAGAAAGCATCAATATCCCACTCAGAGTGTATCTCCCTCCTTTCTCCTCTAATATACCTGCATGTTTTTTCTCTGACACTCCATGCCTTTGAAGAGAACACCACATTGTGTCTGGCTCTGAGTGGGTTCCAGGTCTGGATACTTTACAAGTGACTGTACCTGTTGAATCATTGTCACTTGCCAAGCAGTATCCTATGTACTTATATAATATAGCTTATGTACTTACATCATTTCTCATGCAAAGTATATTCAGAAAAGCACTTGGAAGCATGCGCCAAAGGCATATACCCAGAGAGACTGAGTCAATTTTGACAACCACACTGACAGTGAGAGGGAGAGGCAAGTACTTAACCAGGTGGACCTCACTCCAGACTTCAAGCCCACGCCTTGGCTGGAGCTACCTCAGCAGGAGCACCTGGCAGGAAGGGGAGCAGAGAGGCTGATGGAAAGCGAATGCTCTTAAGTATCACCCTAATTGAAAACAACATCAGGTAGGAAAGACAGCCACAGAATACACAAGTGTACAGGGCACATTAGCGAGGATGAGTTATTTTTGCTTCAGGTGCTCTGCTGTTTGATAATGGCCTCCCCTCATTAGCATGAGCCAATTGTAGGCAGATGCATATTCTCATGCAGACATCCTCCCTGGTGTTGAGGCCTTCTATATGGAAATACCCAGCTTGGGTTGAGAATGACCCAGAAGAAAGCTGGGAATTCCATAATAAATTTATTTGACCCCTTGAGACAAGGATAGGGGAGATATCTCTTCCCTCCGCATCTTTGTTGGCTGATGTTTCAGTTTATCATTTCACCTTTTTCAGAGTTCACATGCTAACTACTAAAATAAAGAGATTCCCCCTTCCCTTCGCTTCTCTGTTGGGGCCTGAAGGGGTTGGGTTGTCTCTTCAGAAGCTCCCAAATCTCTGCTCTAATTTCAATTATAGCACTCCTCTGTGGTGGAGCAGGAGCAGGCTGGGGCTGAAGAATCAATTCCTAATCCCCACATTAGCGCTGATTCATCTCTTTCCTGAGCTCTATCAGCAGCAGCACTTGGGGGAGGGAGGGAGGAAGAATTGAGCAATCCTTCAGAAGAATAAATATGGTTTGTTTGTATTTGTATCTGCTTCCATGCTGAATTCCGATTGCATCCCGCACCGTGACACCACAATTATTATTAATTTCCCCTGTCTGCACTTCGATTCTCACTGCCACAAGGACGAGATGATGGATAATGTTAGACGTGGTAATTGGATGAGCTGGGGGAAGGGCGAGAGGAGGAGAGACAGATGTTTCATTACGAGATGTTCGCATCTCTGTTCTGGTCTTGAAAGCAAAGGCCTCCCAAGGAGCAGCATTTGAGCAGGTGTAACAGGGAGGATGTCACCCAGCTGCTCTTCAGGCCTGTCTTACCTCTTATCTTTGCTCCCCTATTCTCCTGGTTGTTTGTGTCCTAGGTAGTTGTGCTTCAGACGTGTTCCTGGTGAGTGCTAGAAAGCAAGGGAGACATGATTTGGAGAGCACATCCACCCTCAGGCCTCAGAGAGAGACATCCCGCACTGCCAACTGCTTGGATGAATGCTCAGGGCCAGGCTTTGGCAGCTTGTACTGCCACTGGGTTGCTCCTGTAGGCAGCATGCCTGGTCTGTTATTTTCACGTGGGGGCATGGCTACCTTTGCTGGGCATGAGATCCTAGGACTGTAGAGGGTCGCCTGCCATTGGGAAGTGTGTCTGTGGCAGGTCTTCCCTGGGCTTTGGCTGACTTTCACCTCTCCTGGCTCTGAGTGTTGGGACAGTGGTCAGAGGTGCATCACTTTCTTCTCTACCTGGTGTCGTGGATCCCCCCTGGTGGTCTTCTCTGGCCTCTAGAAACATCACTGCCAGCTGGGCCTGCTGCCGCTGCCTCACACATGCCAGCCCCCATGATGGTAGAGTCATGGTGGGAGGCATCCAGATTTCCCCAGTACATATGTGGACAGGAAGTGTGGGTTTTGGGGTGCACTAGGAGGGACAAGGGAGACCAGAATGCTGGCATGGGAAGTCCATCCTGTGCTGTCTGGGAACCAGAGATCCTTATAGGAGATGACCAGAGCCTTATGCACCAGAGAGACAGCAGAGGCTGCCAATCTTTCCAAGTCCTGCTTTCTGCAGAATGCTCTTGTCTAATGGTACAGACCACATGGAAGGGTAAAGGATGGATAGAGAGCAGACACATCACCTCCCTCCAGGTGTCCTATGCTGCATTGATGAGGTGTTTGGAGAACAGGGCTCAAAGTTCAACTTCTTTATTCAAGGCTGAAGCTTGCTGCAGTGACCACCAGAGAATGGGCCAGTGACATTGGTGACAGCACCACTTTATGTTAATAGCCTTCATCCTCAGCTGGACAGGACCACTACATAGCAAGATACCTTGTGTCCAGAGTTATGTTGGGAAGTTAAACAAAGATATCGCTAAAATTTTTGCTTCAGCTTGGCAGGAGGTTTCCGTTCATCCACCAAGAACCCTCTAGGGCTAACACTGATGGCTTGCCACACACAAGTGCAAAGAGCAGGGTCCAGAGCTTGTACTGAACACAAAACATTTGGAAGACAAAGGACTGTGTCTTCCCAGGGGACAGAAAGGAGGAAGGAGCTCTGGAGATTCTGAGCTATAAATCGGCACCGTCAGATTAGGTGCTTACATTTATTTTTTTTCTCATCAGCATGGTCACTGTGGCTGGTAATAGAGCTACTGAGCAGTAACTCATGCATGAGATTAGCTACAGAGAAAAGACAGTACAGGTCGGAGCGATCCATGGGTGAGCAGGTGTGCCTACTCACTTGTGAAGTTTCCAGCAGAGGACAGGAGATGCGGCTTACACTCTGAATTTATAGACAGGACTGGGATTCTGTGCATAATTTCAGGCCAGATTCCTTACTGCACAAATGGGGAGCAGAGGCCCAGAGGGATGAAGGGACTTGCCTGAGGGTGCACAGCATGATAGTGGCCCAACCTGGCCAGTGTTGGCCTGTGTTTTCTCACCTGCAGAGGGATCAGCAGGGCAGGGAGGTGACTGTGCCAGTTGCACAGCCAGATGGTGCTGCCAGCAGCTTCTAGACCTGTGTCTCCTTCATCTTTTCCCAACCAACTCTCTCCTCTCCTAATTAACTCACATTCTCTCTGTCCTTGTCATTTCCACCAGTTGGCTCTTCAAAGGAGTGCTTGTAAGTGTGTGTGTGTGTGCACTCGCATGTGGGTACACGTGCATGTGTGCAAAAGCATGGGAGCCATTGGTGTGTTAGCAGACCATGGATTCCCCCAAAGGGGCTGCAATGTCCCTAGATTCTAGCTCACATCACACAAGTGCTCCACATGTGGGGAAGCTTTTTCTGACTTGTGGTCTCCACTGCCACCTTCCTATGGTTGTCACAGGGAAACTGAGTGAGAATAGCAAGGTCCCCTCCTGCTCACTCTAGCAGCTTATTCCCACCGCCACTTCCCAGGAGCAGGAGACCTTTGCCAAGATGCCCATGCGTGTTTCACCTGAGGCAATGGGCATATCAGAAAGGGTATGGTGGCAGCAGCACAGCTGAACACAATTTTTCTGCCACCCTGGTACACTGGTTTGAAACTGTCATCACCTACTTGTTTCCTCCAGATGACCTCTCCTGGGCTGCCACATGGGTCAGGCTCCAGTCTCCCCTCTCTGTCTTTTCCAAGTCTGTCTCTGTCCTCAGCTTCTCTGGATATATTTAGTAGATGGGGAAGGAAGACAAGGGCAATATTTCGCAGTGGAAGTGGGTTTATGGGGGAGCCCGGAGGTGGGGCTATGTTTGGCTGTTCCTGCCATCCAGAACTCACACCCACACGCCCCAAGGGCCCCTCCCCAGCTGGGAGACCCTTCCCTCAGGTCCTTGCCCCTCTTTCCCTTTGGCCACACCCTGATCTGCCAGTGTCCAGGTCAGACTTAGTTTGGCCTGGGAACTCCCTGGATTCTCCTCTAGGGCGGCCCATCTAACCTTCCTGACTCTGGGGATTCTGAGTCCAGCTGCTGACTGACCTCCTGTTCCTCCCTCTGGCCCCGTAGGCCAGGAGCTCTTCAAGGTCGGACCACCCTTTACCCTTTTCATTTCTAGTGTTTTCAGTTTCTAACGCAGCATTTCATGTAGTCAGTAGATCAGTGGGCTGTGGTCAAGGTTGTAATTTACAATCACTTGGAGAAATTCAAAATACCTGCCTAAGCCTTACTTGCAAATTAAATCGTGATCTCTAAGCAGGGAGTTTAGATAATGTTTTGGTTGTTTTTTTTTAATTTCTCAAATATTGATTGAGAAATACATTGAAAACCGCACTTAGTCCTAAACAATTGTTGAATGACTAAGCCTTACTTGCCAGGATTTGGGAATAACAAAGCAGACAGGACAGAACAGGCCATGGGTAGCACGGGTAAAACTCCCTCACACAGGTCATGACCACCTCACGTGGCCTACATATGCAAAACTGTCTGTTTTAGTCATTTTGTAAAATACTATAATTTAAAATTTTCTAATATTGGAAGTTGAACAGAACAAAATCTCTTTCTCCCATTTCCAATTTTAGAAATAAAGCAAGTTAAAAGAATTATGTAGAAACAGAAAAATAGATAACCTGTTAGCTATTTCGTGGCACCCATATATGCCTCAGCAGGCAGGGCTGGGAGTGACATGGGAGGAGAGAAGGCTAGAGTTTTCAGGCTGGGTAGGAAAACCAAACAGATGCACAAGGTACAAATTTATAGATGAGTCTTTCTCCGGGTGTTCTTAAGGAGCACATTAGTTGGTACAGATAATTAGAGGAGAAACCAGCAGGCCATTGGGTGTTAATTATGCAGTGCAGAAAACAATGTAAAGAGAGTAAGTGGGGAAGCTGTCGCTGTGGGCTGGTGCCTCTGAGCAGGCTTCTCAGAGACACTGGGCTGAGGACTCAGGCTGAGAGAGGGGCCGCATGGACCCTGATGTGGACAGAGGCCACAGGCAGGATCCGGAGTTGTACTGAACCCATATCTGGACAATTGTAAGGAACAGGCCTGGCTGGGGCAGAAGGCATTCGGAGAAAGGAGCACAGGGGCTGTGAAGCTGAGGAAGGCAGGCCAATCAGGAAGTCAGAATGCATCCTGACTAGGCCTCTTGAGAGATGGGCCAGAGGAGAAGCAGCATGAGCAGCCCCCCCCACCCCCTTGCCAGACTATGCTTACCATCTGAGCATTAAGTCCTGAGGCACTGGCTCCCCGTGGTGGCAGAGGGAGGATGCGGGTGTGGGGGTTGAGTATATTGGCTTTTCCACAGTTACAGCCAGAGACACCTGCCTCCTGGCACTTCCGTTAGTCTTGGAGGTGAGGCTGCCCCCTCCTCTGTACCCTTGGTTCATTTCCTTCCCTAGTCAGAAAGAATCCGAGCCCTGGGATTTACATCTGGGGTAGAGTCTCATTTAGAAGGGATAGAAGGCATAGTGTGCTTGAGACCTTTTCATCCCCATCAAAGTCTTGTGTATATTGGACATTTTCTGAGTTTAATGTCTGAGCAGTGGAAAGGCATTCGGCTGGCAGAGCTAGAGAGTGCTCGCACAATTGCACTGCGGTGGGGCCCCACTACTCTCATGTGGCTTGAGATGCGTGGCCTGCTTAACCCTGGCCTTCTGGTGCTCTGCAGCGCAAGTTGAGGAATAGTTCTGCCTTGGAAGAAAACTGCCTCCTAAGACCTGGGCAAAGACTTCTCCCCTTCCCTGGCCCTAGAACCAGAGCAGAAGACAATTTCTGATATTCTCCCAACCGAAATGGTCCAGTGGGAAGTTTTCTTATCCAAGTGCCATGTTTCCATTCGTACAAAGGGGCTAACCAGACGTGTTTTACAACCTTGTGAAGACCAGGGGAGACGTGGAAATATCTGCTGCACAGCAGGTTCTCCACAAGGAAAGCCCGTAGCACACACATTCTTGTCCATCCCCAGGAAGCCTCTGAGACCTGGAGGACTCCATCCTTGCCCCAGGGCCCTGGTTAGTGAAGTGCCTTGGCCTGAGCCCAGCTCCTCTGGGATTGCTGGGGATACCTTGAACACCCTCCTATAGCACAGTTAGTGCAAAGCAGGCCCCCAAGATGCTTCCTGCTTGGATTTTTATCACTTTGTTGGCTGAGACTATTACTTTATTCAATAAACTTTGATGGGATCATGATTTCCGTGATCCCACAACCCTTTAGGGCTATGCAACTGTCAATAACCCTGGTAATACACACACACAGGCTTCTGGTTTCCCTGTGCTCTGGGACCAGCTCACTCAAGGCCATATTTCTCTGGCTTTGGTGTCATCCATCTAAGAGGGAGTTCTCTTTTGGGGCCCTGGGTGTTTCTGAAGGTCTGAGCCACGCTTCAGGCCTACACTGTCCTCTTAGAACACTTGGTGCAGCATTAGAATCCAGATCACTCACCATCAACTGCCTCGGCCAATGGCATCCTCTGAAATCATAACACAGAGAGCTCTGAGTGTGTGCAGAGAAGAGACTGGAAGACTACAAAGTAGGACAAAAGTAGGAAAGAAAAAAGAAAAGAAAAACCTCCTTCATCTTTTTTAATATATGCAGCTCATGATGCCAATAAATAACGTCAAGTAACCTAGAATGTTTTTCTGGTGTAGAAGGCTTGCAGGACAGTAATTAATTAGTACCAACAACCCCACTCTGAGCCAGGGTACAAATATCATCTCCTGTGCAGAGACTTTTTTCCCACTAGAGGTTAAAAAAGAGAGACAGAGAGACAAGTATTAGGCAAAGAGTAGCTTTATCTGAAAGAAAACAAAAGCAGTAAACAGAAGAAAGTGTCTCTGTAAGAACTGGGCCTATGGGGCCCTCCAGAGCAGCCATATTTCTAGGTGATTGCTTGCTATGCTGTATGTTAACTTAGTGTCTTCATCTGTTTAGCTGCTATAGCAAAATGACTTGCACTGGGTAATTTATAAACAGCAGCAATTCATCCCTTGCCCTCTGGAGACTTGGAGGTTCAAGCCCGAGGGCCACAGGTATGCTGCCTGGGGAGGCTCTTCTCTGCCTCCTGGGTGGCATCTTCATGACGTGCCTGTACATGGCAGAAGTGGCAAGCTCCCTGATCCTCTTCTGCAGGGATACACTAGACCCATTTGCAATGACAGAGTCCTTGTGACTGAATTTCTCCCACAGCCCCACCTCTCAGTCCTTTTGCAGAAGTTATTGGGCCCAACCCATGGACTGTGGAGGAAACATCAAAGTTCAGACCACAGCACACAGAACATGTACTCTGAAGTAGTATAACCCAGCTTCTATAGTCAGTTTGAAAACACAAGTCATTTGCCATCACTTACATTGCCCCAAATACCCATCTGGAGAGGACAGCATGCGGGCTGTGAGGCCCCTGTCTTCCTGGCTCACCATCCTGTGAGCATTCCCCTGACCCTGGGCAGGCCACAGGGAGGGAGGAAGAGGGCTCTGGATAGACTCACTGGCAAGGACTGCATTGTCTCAGGCCCTTCTTCTGCAGCCCGACTCTTCTTTTCAGATGTCCCTTGTTCCCATCTGCACCCTCTTACTGCTTCGCATTTCTGCACTTTTATTTTCTTTGACTTTGTAATGAATAGACACTGCTCTGTTTACCTATAAGAAGTCCATTCTCCTTTCCTTCCTTTCTTAAAAATGAAACTTTTTTTCATCTCTCATCTTTGTCTCTGGAAGGTCACATGAGGCAATGACAAGTGTCCCCTAATACACCGTTCCCCTTCTTGCATCTAGACAGATGCGCCACTGCTCCCTGCTTCTTTTCAGAGTCAGAGCCATGATAGAGGATTATCGGAGGTTGGCTGGAGCGGGGGAGGTGGAGAGGTGGAGTTTATATCCATCCTCAGAAGCACAGGACTTGCAGAGGCTGTAAATTTGAGAAAGGTGTCTCCCTGGGCAGTGTGTGTGTGTGTGTGTGTGTGTGTGTGTGTGTGTGTGTGTGTGTGTGTGTGTGAAATGGTGGGGGCAGCATGTGGGAAGCTGGGAAGAATGAGGGCCAGAGACTGAGAAATTAATGCCATCCGCAGTGAGCCTCCACACCCAGGATAGGTATGAAGCTGGGGCCACAGCGAGAAGAAAAATCACCTGTGTACTGATCCCATATTTGGCACGGTTTAAATAATTTTAAATGAAACTGTCAGCCTTAAGCTCTGAAATGTGCCTCCAGCAAAAGATAAACACAGAAAGAAGACAGGAGGGGCTGGGGGGTGCACCATGATCTTTAATATTTTTAATCAGCCTGTCTTTCTCAAACAGGGAACATTGTTGCAGATACCCTTGCAGACTATAAATTTTCTGATTTCGTGTGTGTGTTGCTCAATGCAAGCATGATAGTTCATTTCAGAAGCTCAGCAAGACTTAAAATCTCAGCTTGGCAGCTGCTGGGCCAGTAAAAGCATCAGGTGCTGTCAATGGGTGGCTCAGTAATCGACCTGAATTCTGCAGACGTGAAGCAGCAGCTGCAGCCAGCCCCTTGGGAGTGCAGGAGGCCTGGCCACAGCCTGGGAGGGGCTGCTGCCAGCAGACAGTGTAAGAGGAACAGGCTCCTGAGGTGTGCAGCCCTCAAATATTTCTATGACTGGGTTTCTATTAGAATTTGCCCTGTAAGAGTCACAGCACAGAGTTGAACCTCTGCCTTCAAATGTTCAGAGCTTTGCTGTGAGCCAAGCCCCAAGGGATCAATACCACCCAGCAGGTGAGTCTCCAGTTCTGCTGGAGGAAGTAGAGCATGGGAGAACATTGAGCACTGAAATAGAAAGGAGACTGTGAAGATGAGGAGGGGACTCCAAGTGCCCTGGGAGAAGGAGCAGTGGTGCTGTTCACACCAAATGGAGACTTAGTTTGGGTCAAGCTCTGGTGGTGGACCGAGCCCAGAGCTCAACCTCTAGCAGGCAACAAGGTCTGGCCTGGGTGGATCTGCAATCTGGAGCAAAGGCCAGCAGTGCCCATGGTGTGCATGGAGGGGACACACCCCAGGAAGGAGTGGCTCTTGGAGCTGGACCAGACCATGGCACACTGCCTTTCCTGCTTGGGATTTGCTTCCTTCCCCAGTCCTCATCTAGCATCCCAAAGCCAAGCTTCCCAGAATAGGAGGACAGCTTCAGGACATAAGCACGGCTCTGCCCCAGGGAGCAGGACCATGGGGCAGGTAGGTTGAAACTGGAAGTTCAGCCTATCTCCAAGGAGAATAGCGTGAGAAGGAAAAGGAAAACTCCGAAGCAAGCTTTAGTTATATGTTTAACATGGAACTAGAGAACATCTCTGCCAGTAGTGAAATTCCTATCTATTCCAGAGGTCTTGTGGGTCATTAAATTTTGAGTAGGGGCTACAGTTGATGACTCTTGCCCTTTGAGGCTTATAATTGTACTTTTTCACATCTTATATGGACCTCATTATGCCCCGAGCCTTGGGCCCCTATGCTTTCCCATCTGTGCTCATATTCAGGCTCTTTTAATACTTGAAATAGCTCCTTGATTCATTCAGTGGGAGGTGTCTGGCATCATGTTCCTAACAGACGGCTGGTGTCATGCGATATGTTGCAGTCTATACTCAAGGAGTCACCATTTATCTTGGGAAAATAGAAGTGTAATACATTAAAAAAATCAGAGAACATGTATTGAACACCAGTCTGGGAGCAGGTGCTACTCTAGTTGCCAGGGATATAATGCAGGACAATGGTGGAGTCATCCTCCTTCAGCAGTCAAGTGGGGAAAGAAAGCAAAGCAAAAACATGAGACCGTGATGAGAAAAATAAAGTTAAGTCAGTAGAATATTAAGAGTTGTGTTGGCCAACTGTCCATTACAGGAACAAAATACAGTGCCTAGGATAATGAACTGCCAAAGAGGAAAGGTTTGCTGCGACTCAAAGTTTTTGGACTTTCAGTCCGTGGTTGTCTTTGTTTCTGGACCTGTATGAGAAAGTGCACCATGTATTCTCTCATGTGGTTGAGGAAGCTGTTTCCCTTATGGCTGGAAAGTAAAAGAGAGAGAAAGTGACCAAGTCCCACAGTCCCTTCGAGGGAAATATGGAAGAACCTAGCTGCTGACTTCCCACTAAGCCCTACCTGTTAAATGTTCCGACACCTCCTAAGTGAACCATGGGCCAGAGAACAAATCTTTGACACTTGGATTTCTGAAGGCCATTTCAGGTTAAACTCTAGAAGGGGTAGCTAGAGTGGCCAAGGTTTGCTTCCCGTATCAGGTGGCATTTGAACAGAAATGTAAGGAAGGCTTTCAGAGAGCTGTGAAAGAAAGGCATTGATTATTCCAGAGACTCATGTGTGAGGGTCCTGAAATGACCTAGCATATGGGGCTGGAAGGCTGGAGAGGAATAACAGCAATGTGTACTGAATGGCATCAGAAAAAGAACAGGCAAGCCACATCACTGAGCCTTTTGTCTCTAATGTGGATTGAGGTGGGAAGCTGTTCATGGTTATAAATTAAGGAGCTAGGCAATGAAAGATAGGAGAAAGAGACAGAATCTGGTGCTGCTGTGGTAGCTCAGTGGTCTAAAGTGCCTGCTTAGGCAAGCTTTGGCAAGTGCACAGGGACTGCAGCTGATCCCTGGCACTGTGGGCCATGCCAGCCTTGTCCCCAGGGTGGGCTGAGCCAGCCCCCAAAATAAAATAAAACATCTACACCAAAAACTGTATTTAGGGGCCTTGCCTGATAGCTCAATAGTTTAAAGTGATGTAGTCAGGTGCAAAGGACTGTGGTTCAATTCCCAGCTCTAGAAGCTCCACGAGACCTGCCCCTAAGGCAGCTTGATGTAGCCTCCTCCTGCCAACAAAAGAACAAAAAGCCAGGGAGATAGCTCAATGGAATAAGTGCTTACCTGGCAAGTGCAAGGTACTGAGTTCAATCCCTATTGCAAAAAAAAAAAATAGAAGCCCTTGAGACAGACTCTAAAGTTTTAAAGGTTAAAGAGGATGCTCACTTAGATATGAGTTTTGAAAATGTGAGGTCCCAATACTGACCAGAGGTTTCAGAAGAGTTAAGCTCCCTTTATAAAATTGGTATATTTCAGGTGTGGTAGAAATGACAAGCCGTCATGTTGGTCAGTTTATGATGCTTCTGAGCTGGTGAGGTAGAGCTATTAAGTACATGTTAGCTTGTGAAACTAGAGTTCAAGTGGAAGACTGCATAAGAAGTTGTGGACTGTTCTGGTGCAAAGGACTGAAGGTCTGTGTCCCACCAATACTCACATGTTGAAATTCTGACCCTTAAAAAAAAAAAAAAAAGAAAGAAAGAAATTCTGACCCTTGTTGTGACTGTGTGAAGAGCTGGAACCTTAGAGGGATGACGAGGTCATGGGCTTTTCTGCAGGGGATCCATACTCCTCTGAAAGGCACCAGAGAAATCTTTCTTTTGTAAGAATACAACAAAAATGCAGCCACCTGCAGCATGCGTGGGAGCCCTCATAAGACATCAACCAGGTTGACACTGTAATCTCTGATTTTCAGCATCCAAAACTAAGAAAACTATATTTCTGTTGTGTATGTAATACCCAGGTTGAGGTGTTCTGCTGTGACATTGCAAAAGGACTGAGATATACAGGTGTAAAGCTTATTTGAGATCAGGCCATCAAGCAAGGAGGGCTAAGTAGAGAAGAGGTCTGAGTCTGTTAGTTACTCAGCATTCAGACAAGGAGAAAGCGCCAGTGGGGGTGGAGTGGGAGGAGCAGAGAGCTGACTCTTGGCCAGCTGGCAAGTAGGCAGAGTCTGTCTACTGGGCCAGTGATGCTGGAAGGTGGAGAGCACTGCCCTGGGGAGGGAACACTGGATTCAGCTGTGTCCAACTAGAGCCTCTATGAGTGGTGCAGGGCACACAGGTGTGCGTACTTGGAGGGAATCTGTCTAACAGAACACTGTCCTGGAGTGCACAGAGGCATGTTCAGCCACATGTACAGAGCTCCTGGCCCAGCCTCTGCCTACTAAAGTCTAGTCATCAAAATGTCACCAACACCACAACTCTCCCTTTGTCTTCTTTCTTGTACTCTCCAAGCTCAACTAGACTGATTCATATTTTACCTTCAACACACTATTGAGCTTCTATGCCATTTAGTCCCTTGCTGTCTGCCACTGTCTGTGTCTGTCTACATTGTAGCTGACCTACGGATGGGCTTGCCTCTACACATTACTCAAATCTATCTCACCACTACACTTGGCCCTAGGGCCTCAGCAGAAAACCACTCCAGAAATTGCTTGGTGCACTGAACTTTGAGAGTTGTTACTACCATCAGGCCACCCATTTCAGGGGCTGTCAAAGAGCCTTTTGGGTTTTTTAGGTGATGTAGCAATGCTTTCAAAGTCTGTCATGCATAACATCATGGGGAAGGCTACATAAAGTAAGGCTATTGGACCCCACCCCAGAGTTTTCAATGAAGTAAGTTTCAGATGGCTCAAGAATTTGCATTTCTGACAAATCCCCAGTTGGCACGGAGGCTTCTAGTTCAGGAATTACACTTGGATATTTCTTTCAAGCATGTCCCATACTTGGCTCCTCTGGAGAAGCTGGCTCGTGTTTCTTTGTGCATAAAGGCATCTGGTCTGGCTGCATGGAGGATGCAAATGCCACATCTCCACACTGTTAAATACCAGCATGGCACCGTGCATTCATCTCCTTCCCGCAACAGAGGCAGACATCTGCACTGCCATCAGAGACCAGGCCAGACAGCTGCCACTCTGATCCTGCTGAGAGGGAGAGCCAGGGACCTCTCGCGGTCCCCAGCAAGGTATGGAGAAACAGGTGCTGGTTCTCCTCCCCTTCTTCTCTATGGTTTAATCAGCCTAAAAAGGGCTGGCAACTGTGAAATGCATTGTAAGTTGTCTAATAGCTGGGTTCACTGCACATCACTGAAGACCTATAATCTAGGTCCATCCATAAGGTCATTGAGAATAAGACATAATTAATATTTGTTCTCAATATTCATATTTTTTGGTGATTTTAAGAAGAAAATATGGAAAGAAAAGTATTCATAGGGTGATTATGAGCCCTTATAAAAGGAAAATGTACTCTCTAGCAACAAGTATTAATTCACCCTATGAGCAATTATTCCAACTTCATATTCTCTTTAACCTAGTTACTTGTGGAGAAAGTTGGCAGATGTCACATTCTAAATTTCAGCATGGTTCCCTGGGGGTGAGCAGATGCCCCAGGAAAGATGGTCTCCTCAGTGTTCTCATTGAGGGATCTGTGTCAACCCGGAGCCAGTCCTGTGAGGTCCACGCTGTTTCCTTTTACATTTTTATCAGTGCAAGATGGTGATGCCCAACGTGAGCTGGTCATGCTTCTACATGATTCACAGCTTGGATGGATAGTGAACAGTCAGGACAACAGAACTGGCTTCTGAAGGGTCTGGGCAAGCTAGAATAGGAGCTAGATATTTTCTTTGAATTCAATTGTCCTAAAGCAATAAAAGAAAACAAGGTTCCTAGCAGAACTCAAAATATATTGAGGAATTTTAATTGCTAGAAAGCATTACCTATATCGACTGCAATATAATTTACATCAAAGTTGATACATGGACTGTATTAACTGATCAACAAGTCTACCTTTGCAAACTGCCTTTGCAGTGTTATGAGCAGCTGAGAATTCATAGGCAAACACAATTGTATTCTGAGCAGTCCAGAGGAGGAATAGACTGGGGAGGACGTGTTCTGATGAGGAGCCCCAGGGACTGTGAGAGCTGTGCTTTCAGGAGAGAGAGAAAAGAACTGAAGATTTCTAGGAAATATGTAGGAAATTACTCATTTGAATTCTACTTTGTTTCAATGACCCTGAAAACTGAAAGTAAAAATCAGTGAATTAAGTGATAGGATCAGAGATTTGGCTTTGAATAATTTTTTTAATATAAAAAAGTCTATGATTGAAACAATAACACAATAATAGTGGTGATGATTATGGGTGCAAAATGGAGGAGGAACAAGAAGATGAAGGAAAAAACTGAAGGTCGTGCAGTTGTGCAGAGCGCTTTTTCCTTCTAATGCTGTGCCTGGTTCGTCGCCCTGGGTGGTGTCAGATGCTGGGCGTAGCTGAAACAACGTAGCAGTACTGTCGCCAAGGAGGCCCTGGTATCACAGGGAAGGTTGGACAAGCTAACCTGGTGTTGAGCCAACTCTGTGGCTCTGTGCTTTTCAAAGCTTCTGCATAGAAAGAACTGTCAGTTCCGAATGTTTTTATTCATGAAATACTTTAGATCTATCTCTCTGAATGTTTTCATGTAGGAGAGAAACTGCAAAGATGAATGTATTGATTGCAAAATCTGCCCTTGCCCTCTATCCGAATGAGGGATTAGCCATGAACCAGAACCTGTGGCTATGAGCACCGGTGGTCAGTATTATTTGCTTGTTATCAACATATTGGTTGCTTGTTGCTTGTCCTCTGACCGCATGTTTGGTGTCGGCCAGTGCACTGTGGCTCCAGCTCCCTGACTGTGATAAGGCAGAATATTGGATGCCAAGCAGATGCACACCTCTCGAGAGGCGTCTGTGTGCTCTCTGTCATCTATGTCTGCTCTGTGCCTAGTACCTCCTTGTACTAACACTATTCAGGTAATGAAAAGAATAGAAACAACCAAGGAAAACTCTATGGAGCTCGCTTTCAGAGCTATGGGAGATATCTTAAAAAGCAAAATAACTACTGGGATTAGAGGCTGGAGCTAATGCAGAAGAGGCAATGCATAGGAGTACGATAATTTGATAAATGTATTCTGGAGACCTAAGGTACATCAAGGTAACTGTAGTGGGTGATTTTTACTGTGCATTTGAAGTTTGTTAACAGTGCTGATGTTAAGAATTCTTAAACCACTAAGCGAGGTGATGAATATCTTAACTAACTTCTTATAATTTTACAAGGTATATGGATATCAAAACATCAGACTATATATCTTTAATATACATTATTTTGACATTTCTAATCTAATAAAATTCAAACCAAAAAAAAAATGAGAGAGTCCAGTTAAAAACACATTTATCTTACACTTGAGCAAACCCAAGAAACTTGCAAATATTTGGAGCAGTTTTGTTCACAGATTCAAACCCAGAAACAAGTCAAATGACCTCGGCTGATGAGCGAATGAAAGCTGCATCACATGGTGGGATGTTACTCAGCAACAGACACACAGGAACTGCTGAGCATCCAGGCCGGTCCTCCAATGGAGCGGACAGGTGGAATGCAAATATCCTGTCCATAGAAAATTCTGGAAAAGGCCAAACTGTGGAAACAAAAAAGCATTCCAGGGCCAGAGGCTGGGTGGAGAGCCTGGCTGCAGACGGAAATAAGGGACACTTCAGATGGTAGAGGTGTCCTGTGTCTTGTCTGTGGGAGCAGTGACCTGTGAGGCTCACTACACTGCATAGCAGTATCCTCATCCATGAGGAATTTTACTGGATGTAGTTCACACTCATAAAGATCAGTAGCAGTGACAACATAGAGAGGCTAGAGGGCTACGAAGGTTTTATAAACAGGTAAGACACAAGGTAGGCTCTGAAGCTGAGAATTAGGTTTAGTAAAGAAGAGGGACTGGATTGTTGCCTATGAAGTGCTTGTTGCTATGCCCACTTTCCTCTTCCTCAGTAGTCACTGTAGCTTGGGCTAATGAGTGATGTTCTCTGCCAGTAGTTTCATCCCCCTTTGCAGGAAGGGGCAAATGCCCAGCAGGTCCTGCCCCTTCTTAGCACTAAGCAGGAGCATCCCTAAAGGCTCTGTTGTCAAGTTACCCTCTTCTTGCAGCAGCTGAGCTTGGTACCTGCAGCTCCCTGCCTACCTGTGGAATAGAGATGACACTGAGTTGAACTGGAATGACCAGGGCCACATATCTATTCATGAAAGACAACAGCATGACATACTGGGAAGGTCCAAGGTCACCAGCCGTCATTCTCTCTGCCTCTAATGGAGGAGCAGCAGCTGGGCACTGCAGAACCAAGTTCTGCTCTCAGGCTCACCTACGTGTGTCTCAATCCTCTCTTCTGGAGGCTGTAGTATTTCTGAAGTCTGCTCTCAGCTCTTGCTTTATCCTCCTGTCCCTTAGTGGGATGCAGCCAGTGGGGCTTTGACTTTAGTACCAACCTTTCCCCTGACCTTGTTCCTGATCTGCTGCTCCTGTATACTCTGCCTGCTGCCATCAGGTGCTCCAAGCCCCTGGAAACAGGCACACACACATCACCAGGTGTCACACTCCACGGAAGACATGCCTGGTGACAACCTGGCTCTATCCTTAACTATGTGACCAGTTTTCACATCTAAAATCCACAGATTAGTGCACTAACCATGCACATAATAAGTCCTTAGTCAAGTACAGCAGCTAAATAGTACCATTTAATATCTATATATTAAATATTTTATTATAAATTTATTAAATATTTCATTACATATTTATTAAACAAATACATTAAATTGTTTGGACATATTTTTCATTTATCAGTGTTATTAACTTCCTCCACACAATCCTACCTTATGAACATAGCCCCTGTAACAGCTGCCCTTCTGGTCCTCTCTCCACTGCTGAATCCACACTGGGGCCTCAGCTGGATCCCCAGCCAGGGTCCAGAGCTGAGCTGAAGTCAGAATCCTGGAGGTGTGGGCTGAATACCAAGCAGCCGGTGGCTCCAGGAGGAACAAGAGCTAAGAGCGAGAAGGAGAGGGCTGGAGCCCAGAGGCGGGGTGCCCTGGCAGCTTCTGCCTCCCAGAGATTGATTTATCACCAAGATTCTGATGAATGTGTGAGAAACAGGACTGGGGATAAAGCAGCCAGAGCCATAATTAAAGTAACAGCTCCTGTTTTCTAAGTGCTGTTTACATGGAGCTTGGCTTTTGAGGCAATTTCCCATCTTCTACTTCAGGGCAAGCTGTTTCCTCTCTCCTGTTGCTAAGAATGGGTTGGGTGAGGAAGGGGATCAGGGAGCCAGGAAGGCAGGGTGCAAGCTGCCCCCACAGCTGATCCCTAGATTCTTAATGAAAGTGTCGGGTGAAAGCAGGTCATCCTGAGACTTGTTGAGAACGCAGAGGGGCATTGTCCGCGTGCTACCTCTTGCACTTTGGAGGCCAGAGACCTCTGTCAGAGGACTGGCTGTCTCCCCCAAAGTGCACAGCATCCCAGCAGAAGAGGACAGTGGTACAGAAGGGAAAGGCAGCCTCATGGTAAATTCCACTAAGTCTGAGCTCTCCGGTGGCTTTGTCTAATTCAAGAGGGATGTTAGTTAGTGGATGCAACATAACAGATTGGTCCCTCTAAGCTGGAATGCACTGTGTGTGTCTCTTTCTGCCCCTGCTCCTTGCTCCTTGTCTTCCCTCTCCTTCCCCCATGCAGTGTCCTCCCCTACTCCCAGTCAGCAAACAGCCTACAAATGAAGACACTGTGACACCCCACAGAAGCTCACAAATCAGAGATGTCTCCTGACTGGGTCCAGGGAGACGGTGGTGCCCTCTGAGGGGCCAGGATATCCTTCTACCGGCTGAGAGCCACATTTTGTCAATGACTCTGGCAGAATTTCATCAATCATGTCCAGCCAGCACTACAGAGGTCAAGGGAGGCAACAAGTAATGCTTAAAATGTTGGTCAAATAATGCAGCTGTTGTTCCTGCAATCCCAAACCCCTGAACAAGTCAGCGAGGGTAATCCTTGTCCTGGACAGAGTCTCCAAGTTTAATTTTTATTCAGTGCTTCTAGAACCTTGATTTAGTATGAGGGAGGGCTTAAAGTCCAGGAGAATTCACACACACATATGTACTTATACTGCTTTGGGTCTATTGGTTCCCCAGTTTATCTAATGACACAAAAATCTAGTAAATAGGTGACCTCAGAAGATTGAAATTTGGCCTTGATGTGTGCCAAGGCACTAATGAATGAATAGAGGCATTGCCTGCCTGACTGGCCTGTGTACCTGCTTGAGTACTGGTGCAGTGGAACTGCCAGGGTGGAGGGGCAGAAGGGAGAAGCCCATGAAGGGGCCACCTGGGCTGTCCACTGTCTGGAGTGTGCAGCACAGCCCCTTCTGAACTGGAAGACAGATGTCCTCTCTGAAAAAGACAAGGAGCTGAGAAAACTCCATCAGGCCTTTTTTCTGGCAAGCCATTATAACAGGCCCTGGAGAACAGCCACCTGTACACCGGCTCTCTTGCCTTGACTGTGCCCTGGCTGAGCTGTCCACCACGTCCTGCTCAGGACTCAGTCAAAGGCCTCTTTGCAGATGGGACCTCTGTCTCCAGCCCAAGAACCTGCACACTCAGCTGATATTACAGAGGAACCATCATTTCCCAAAGCAAAATACAAACCCTGCAGGAAAGCGGATGAACTATTGAGTTCCACACAGAGTGGAATCTTTCTTCCTTCAAAATCCAAAAGCCAGACTATGATTATCCCAGATAGAGCAGACAAGATCCTCCATGAGTGCACCTGAGCAAGCTCCAGACTTGCCTGGCAGAGATTGCACTAGCCTTGCTAAAAAAAAAAATTCTGATTTTGCTCACTAGTTATTCTTAGCACCCCAAAGCCCTTTTTTGTCCTCCAGAGTTGCAGCATGGTACTCTAATAATTGCTAATAACTGCCAGGGAGTGTGGCCCTCTAAGATGCCCCTCAGGCTGGGAGCTGCCACCCCACAGGGACTTTAGGGGAGCAGAGTACCTGTCTGTAGGATCCTTTGGGCTTCTACCCCAAACCATCCACCTTTAGCACATTTGCCAGAGATGCACCAATGTGAGGACAGGAGTATTTTCAGCCCTTCCCCACTCTTTCCCTCTTCCCCACAGCCCTCAAAGAGCATCGACTCCTCATCCATCCTCCTCAGAGCTGTTCCCAATGCTCGCAGTAAAGATTATACCCTTGGAAGTGTGGGCAGGCAGAGAAGGAGGCAGAGGAAAAGAAAGGGAGGAGGAAGAAGAGAAAGTGGAGAACAGGAAGAGCCGAAGGAAGAGAAGGAGGAGAGGGAGGAGGAAGAAAAAGAAAGAGAGGAAGGAGAAAACAGGAGAGAAAATGAATAGGATGACCATACCCAAGTGAGGCTGGGCGCAGATCTGGGAGACAGCCCCAGCCAATGCTCACTGTACACAGGATGTGCCCAGTGCTCTCAAAGTCTAGGCTATACATCTTGTCCAGTGTTTACAGAAACCTTATTGTACAGGTACTGCTTGAAAAACACAATCTCCTTTTCATTTGCATAGCTGGAGAAACTTAGACTGTAAGTGTTGCAGTCACCTGCCTTAAGATGCATAAGAATATATAAAGTTAAAGACATTTGGAGACAGTTGCAGCTGAATTCTGTTCTTGGCTCTTGGGGACAAAGTCCTCCTGCCCCAGAGCATAGGCTGGGTGGGGCCCTTCCTCAGTTTCTCTTGGTGACAGGAGCCATTAATTGTATATCTAATGCTAGCATGTATTTCAGCATGCTGAATTAGGTTATTAAATTCACAGCATTGCTAAGCTCTAGTGACTAACCCACCATTTTCCTTCTCTCCACCGAAATCAGACAGTCGGTGCAGCATGGCTCCAAGCCACTGCAGTCGCTGGGAGAGCAGCAGAATCAGACATCTCTCTGGTGTACTAGGGAAGGTGGCAGTTACTTTGAAGGCAAAATAACAAGGCAATGATTTCTTCTCTACTTTTAATTTATTTTTGTAGTGTTGGGGATTTTCAGGCTTATTCTCCTTTCAATGACATGTTCTTACAGTTACTTGTACTGGGGAGATGAAATCATGGCCTGCTGTCCAGCTCATCACAGACACACATGCACACACACACATACACACACACTCACGCACACACGCATACATGCACATACATGTGCACACACAGATGTGCACACATGCACACACATGAACAAGTATATTCATGTATGTACATGTAAGCACCACAGGATTTCAAACCAAGCTTTTTAACTTTCTAGTCTGCAGCAACTTCAGTGAATTGTTTCAGCTGTCTGTGAATGGTGCATAATGCAATTATTAAAATTATCTTTATTATGGGTTAGGGAAACACAGGGACAGGAAAAGGGAAAAAAGAGGACATAAGATGATAAGAGGAACTAAGAGCAGAGTGACAGAGACGGAGGAAGACTGGGAGGAGAAAGTGAGAGCTCCCAGGAGGGGGGACTAAGCACCAGGGAAGCGCAGAGCCCTGACCACCAAGGCCCTGGAAGGCCCATGCAAGGGAGATGAACAAACTGCTGTCCCGTCCTAGTGTCCGTCACAAGTCTGCTACAGGCACGAGTCCATCTACCATCGGAGTGCCTTGGCCATGTCGGCAGGCCACCAGCCTGCAGGTATTAGCCTTTGCTCCACAACATTCAGCTGATCTCTGTCTTCAGGCTGAACTGAGACCTGCCTGTGACTAGACAAAGTGTCCGCAGGCTTGAGGTGCTCTCTATTCTGGGTGGAGGCCTGCCTTGGCCACTGCTCAGCATATCATCGTAGCGCTGAGCCACCCCACACTGCCCTAAACTGGTGACCTCAAACTGCAAGCTGCAGCCCACTGGAGATTATTAAATAATTCCAAGGCCCCCTCTTAGGATTAAAAAAATAGAATGACTAATGAGTACACCATGAGAGTATATTTTATTCCAGAAGTGTGTGTGCACACTGTGCATTAGTGTTATTGTATAAAATTAACTCCTTCCTGTGGGTCACAATCAAAGCAGTTTGGCAGCCCTAAGACCAGGTGACCTGAGGGTCCCCAGAGAGGCCGAAAATACCTAACTCAGCTGATCCCCCTGCCACTGGAGAAAGCAGACTAGAAGTCGTGGTTCCTGTAGGACTTGTGATTGCAGACTCTGGTAGAGTGGGGAAATCGAAGCTTTGCAGAAACTTCTGAAGTCACACCTTTAGGGAGCTCAGGAGAAGTGCATGGAGGAAAGGGATGAGAGGGGCTCTGTGCATGATCTGAGGGCAAGGACAGCGCAGCAGCTCCATGTGGCAGTCCTGGATTTCCAGGCCAGGGGCCTACCTGGCCACCAACACCCTGCCCAGCTCCACTTGCCCCCAGTCTACACTGTCATTCTGGCTGGCTAGCTGGCTCCTGTGCCTCCACCCCAGGTAGATTCCAGATGATGAAGCCAGAACTGTGTCCAGGGCTCACTACCATCTTTGGGATCTGACTCCTGCGCAGCTCCACTTCAGACAATGTTAATAGCCAAGAAATTAAAGCTTTGCTCAGTGCCTAACGGGTGCAGCCAGCGTGCGTATTAGCACACGCCAGCTGCATCTCCGAGAACCAGGAAGCAGTGACAATTTCTCAATTATTTATCAGTTCCCTTCCCTCCGCCCCAAAAGAGAGTTAGCTTATGAATTTATTTATTTCATGGACCAATATGCAGAGTAATTGCTTTGGGTTTTTATGATTTTCTTCCTATGGATTTTCTTTTCCTAATTCAACAACAGGGGGAAAAGAGAGAAAATATCATGTCAATGTCATTTGAATCATAATAGGTACAAATTCACTCCCCTGAATAAATAGAGAAGCTTATTTATCAAACACAGGCGAGATGTCTGTGGAGTTGTTAACAGAGGGAGAGAGATTTGAGTAGGCAGAAGCAATTGTAAAAGTTTGCATATCTTCAGGATTCCCTCAGGAGGAGCAGGCCTTGCCTTCCCTGCCTGGGAAACCTTGCATTGCGGCAGCTGCTGGGCGGCCAGACTGGGTTGTCTGGGGAGGAAGAAGAGCAAGGGACATGAGGGTTGGCATCTGCTGCCACCCGAGGATGAGGACGCATCCAAGGTAGAAAAGCAGGAGGAAGCACCACAATGAGCTAGGTTGTTCTTACCAGGGTCTGTGCTTTCAGCTCTGGTAACTGTATTTCACTGCCTTCATCTTCATCCCAGAATTGCTGGCTATGACCCACAAACCCCACCTTTTGGTGATCCCCTTTTCCCTGAGTGTGCCTTCCCCAGTCAGCCCCTCAGGATGCCACCTTTCTGCTGTGGTAAGTGAGGTCATTGCTGTTGTTTGCTCCCCTCTGAGTGCCATTCCGGAGCAAGCAGTGCGGTCTGACCATAACGATCACCTCCTCTTGCATGGCTACGTCCAGGCTCATCCCATGGCTTTCCACGCACTGTCACCTTTCATTCTTGCAATAAGCTGTCATATTATTTTATGACATTCTTACATAAGGAGAAAACTAAGTCTCAGATGGACTGGTGGTTTCTTCAAGGTCATCCCCAGTACTGCTAAATATCTAACCAGGACATGATTAAGAGCTTTATGAATTAATTATATTTTATCATTGTGGCCCAAGGAAAATGGACAGAGGACTGTGAGACTATCCTGGCCAGGCTGCCCATGCCTTACTGGAGCTCAGGTTCCCCACAGCCTTCAGTGTGAAGAAAGAGGGTAGATAAGACTGCAGGGCAGGACCCGAGCCCTGCTACCAATACCATGTGACCTTCTTGGTGCGGCTCCTAGGCTCAGCTTCCTCATCTACCAAATGCAGGTAGTAATCCCAGACATCTCACAGGAAGGATTCTGATGATTACTTGAGTCATTGCATGTAGACTAAATAGCCTGGCAAACTTAATTCAGTGCACATCGGCTATTACCACAATGAGCACCAGAAATTATTTAGCTTTGCCTGTGTTCCCACATTTGTAACATGACAGGATTAGAGGTAACGACCTTTCCTTTGGAAATTGTCTGAGATCTTTTTCCTTAAAGTGCTACAGCCCTTTATCCCAAGGAAAACACAACTAGATGTGCAAAGCTGCGTGGTTGTGAGCAGGACTGAGTGCATCTGCGCTAGGGCCCGGTCTACGCTACAATTGGGCCTAGGATTCCTGAGAGCCTGTGGTTCTCCAGTCAGTTTCCTTATTTGAAAGAGTTGATGGCGATGGGCCCAAAGCTAGGAAGTTGGGGGAAGTAGGGCCCTGCTGTTTCCAAGAGAGGTCAGGTGATTTTCAAGGTGAGGGGATGGCAGATTCTGAGTGGCCCTCCCTGTTGAGGAGGCACCCTCATCCTACAAGGTGAGATTGGACCAACTGTGTCTGGCATTTTCACCCCAAAATAAAGGACAGGGCATAGCATCCTGGTTGCATTTCAGCAGCTTCTGACATTTCTCCAAATGTCAGAATTCACCTCCTTTTCTTTTTTCTGACAAGAGGATGACCGGTCCATCTCCCCAAGACACTCACACTTTGCAAGTGCTTTGAGAGCAGATCACTGGCTGGGTAAAGGGAAAACAGTGAGAAAGCCCAAAGCAGCCAGGACAGGGAGGTTCAAAGCCTGGCCAAGGGGATCAGGGCAAATGGCCCCCAAATGTCCCTCTGACTCCCTGGGGCTGCCATACTGGACTCCAGTCTGCACCTTTGCATACTCTCCTGCCTGCAAGCTGGAGCCCAGGTGTCCCACCATGAAAGGAGTGGTCCTCTGCCTTCACATACAGCAAGCTCACCCAAAGCCTCTCTGGGGAGGAAGAGGCTTGAGACCACTGAGCTTAAAGAGAAAGCAGCAGGATCTGGGAGCTTTTACCAAGCATGAAACTGAAAGGCAACACCTGCGACACCTGCACCTTTACTCTCCACAACACATAAATTGTTTTTGAGTTTCAGTCTGCTCCCTGGGTGGGCACTTCCCATCTCCCTCACTTTCATATCCTCTGCAGCCTAAGTTGTATTACACGTCAGGTGTCCAGCAAATCCCTGAAAAATCAAATAGGCTTGGCCAAACTGAATCTCACAGATACACTCTTTATATAAGAATGCTGTCAGTTCTTCCTCCCTGGTGGAGGTAGGACTCGAGCACGGTGACCAGTCTGCAAGGCTGGTACATAGGCTTTCCCTAGAGGCAAAGCAGTTTTATTTGCCTATTTCTCCTCCCAATGAAGATTTCTTTGGCCCATTCATCTGCTCACTCCACTGCCATTCCTGGAGTACACACTGTTCCTCGCTGTTGCAGTGTCCATTACCAGAATGATGACGACATCCCCATTCTGTGCCCAATCAGCATTTACCACCCAAGCGGAAATGATGGCTATTACACTGCAATCACGCAAATTGTGTAGTTCCAAAGTTATGTGTGCTGACGGGAACTGGTGAGGATTTTAAGATTATGTAACTGGGTGATTTAACCAAATCTGCTTTGAGAGGAGTGGTGCTGGTGATGACTGAGGTCCTTGAGGACAAGATATGTACATCAAGGCCTAGGGACTGAGTGTGACATCATCAGAAAAGGTGGAGGTGGGGGCCACGCAGAGGTGCCAATTTAAAATGACTGCTGCTCTTGAGGATGAGCTGACTGTGGGCATTGCACTGTTGAAGATGCTGGTTGTTTGATGGTGTCCAAGAGAGAAACCCTGGCGCAAGGGTTTTGAGGAAAGTCGGCCATGCTTGTGTGTTAAGGCAGAGAGAGGGTGCTCCAGGGACTCTGTCTCACAACCTGAAGCTGAGGCCTTCACGAAGCTTGGCACTAGCTTGGTCACAGGGTCTGTCCCTAATGACTCTAAAAGGAACAGACAGAATCGGTATATGGAGAAGGTCCAGTGGGAACACAGATACACTTCCCAGAGTTGCAAAGGCCCTGAATTCCAACCAGCTTTCTGAAAATGAGGCATTAAATTAGCAGGCAGTGCTCATACCTGACCACCTTTCCTGGTGTCCTAGACCTTATTATGAGTAACAATAAGCTGCCTCTGGAGAGGCTGTAATTTAGTCTCTTCTTTTGCTGACATCAACGGGATTCCTCCTCCATGGCTGCTTAAGTGGGTGACCTGTGGGCAAAGCCAGCCTGTTTCATTGAACTGTCCAGGGTGCTACTCTGTGGCTAGAACACCTACCCCCAGGAAGGACTCTTGGGACCAGTCTTATCTCAGAAAGCTAGGCTCAAGGCAATGGGGTGTCAGTGATGAAGAGAAGTGTCAGATATTTGAAAAAAAAAATGAGATGGTATCTGGAAAAGCGATCCGAGCCCACGTGCAGGGGTAGTTGCCCCAGTCTACAGATTTGACTTGATCACACCTAACATTTAATATGTGCGTTTGTGTGTGTGTGTGTGTCCATTATAAAACAAACAAAACATCATTGAAAAGTGCATATATTCACAAAATACAGAATAGCTAATGATAGGTGTCATGAGAAAGATACAGCAGTGATGCAACAACTGTCCCTGATTCACCACTCTGGGGAGGACCAGAGCTCAGTGCGGTAGAGGGGGGTGTGCAGCTTTCTTTTCTCTGTGTGGTAATGAGCACACCTAACTGTACTCCTCACAGTAGTCTTCTGAGGTGGCCATTGACATACTGCTCTAACAAGCTGAAGTCCAGGAAACTATGGATGAGCACTGGATATTCAATGCAGACTCATGTCCGTTTGACTGCAAATCCTGAACTAATTCCACTGCCTTCAAAAGATTCAATCATCCTTCAATCTTTCTTCAAGCAGCTTCTATACCACATCAATTAATTACTTCCTACAAAATATTAATTGAGTTTCCACTGCATGCATGGAATAGATTTTTGGTCCAGTAGGGAATATGAAAAACAGTAATAATACTAATAGCAACAATAATAGCATTTACATGGTGATTATTTTCTAAGCTTTGTTCAGAACATTTGACTCATTTAATGAAACACTTAACATCCAGAAAACTGACCGCTGAACACCACACTGCCCTGGCTTTGCCCAGGGTGCTTCTCAATCCTTATTGCCTAGAGATGAGTGGCAGGCATGAACAGGGGTACCTAAGAGGGTCATGGGGCTAGGAGGACCTTGGGCTGGGACGACCTTGCTCCTTACCAAAACACAATTTCCCAGTGCTTTGTGTTGTGCAAGACCTCCTGCATCAGCCTCCCAGAGTGCTGAGGTTACATTCAAGAATAAGTACACCTGGCTAGCAACAAAGATTTTAAGATGAATGGAAGCATTATTGAGTGAGGAAGGAGAGTATAGATTTTTGTCTAGCAGTCTCTCTCTCTCTCTCTCTCTCTCTCTCTCTGCTTTTCCATTTTGTGTATTTAGTACAGGGTCTCACTACACAGATCAAACTCATAATGATCCTTCTGTTTTCAGCCTTCCCAGTACTGGGATTACAAGTGTGTGCCACCATGTCCAGACTATGTCCCCAGCTCAGTGTGCCCCAGCAGCAGGGCTGGCAGGTCATATGGGACCAGGGATCAAGCCCCAGTCCTGGTACTTGCCAAAGCAGGCACTTAGTCCACCGCACTATCTTGCCAGCCCTAGCAGCCTCTCCTGTAGCTTACAATAGATGACTTTTTCTCTTCCCATTCTCTTCCAGATTCCTAAGGCACACTCCAGAGCTCTAGCTCTGCCTTACCCTGCTCATTGCCTGATCAACTGTAGCCTGCCCTGCGGCCCCAGTTTCACTGAAATCACTGTGCGAAAGTGAGAAATGAAGATCTCCTATACAACAGAAGCTATAAAAGTGTTCCCAGAACTTCTCTGATTTTATTTTTTGTCTTTTTTTGGATGTGTGCTCATCTCACTGTTCTGCGCTGCTTATTACAATTAGCATCTCATCATCCAAAGATGCTCCTGAGATGATGGATCTTCCTCCTCCACTTCCACAGATCCTTCTTTTCTTTCCAGTTGTTCCTTCGAACAGTTGGTTTCCCTGGGCTGTTCCTGCAGCTCACCTCTCATTCTGCATGTTCTGCTTGGCGATTTCATTTATGCCCGTGGTTTTCCATTCTATTTCTATGCTAATAGTTTCCAAATCTTTATGTTCAGCCCACGAACTCCAGCCCTGCACACCCAGCTCTGCAGAGCAGCATCACCTGGGACCCTCCTAAGTACCATATGGTTCAGGCTTTCTGTAGCCAACATTACAGTTATCGTTTTTATCTCCTGCCCTGCTTTCTTACGAGCTCTTCTTTTTGATTTGTAGATCTCCCATCTGCTCAGCTGCCCAGCCAGGAACTTTTCCATATTCATCTTTCTCTAGAAACCCATCTATAACCAGTTACCATGCCTGAAAATTTTATTTCAAATATATCAGCTTTGGTCACCTCAAATGCCACTCTGCTTTGTTTCTTTCATAGCCTTCTTGTTCTATCATCCCATCCTCTTATCTATTCTTTTTTGCTGTCACCCTGCCTGGCCTTACTCCCAAGCAGCTCCTCCATGCTGCTTGAGCAGTGCTTAAAACATAATGAGCTTTCCCCTATATCCCCCACATTCCACAGCTCTGAGCTCTTTCATGTCACCTAGCAAGGCTGAACCTGGGCAACTTCTTCAGTGTCATGGTCCATACTCACTTTAAAAAAAATTTTTTTTAATACAGGGTCTACAGGGTCTCACTTACATAGATTGGACTCATAGTGATTTTCCTATTTTCAGCCTCCCAAATGCTGGGCTTACAGGCACACGACACCATGCCCAGTCCTATTTGCCATCTCAGGGTGTCCTAGAAGTATGGCTGGCATGGCATGCCAGGGACTGGACCCCAGTCTCTGTATCTGCCTAAGCAGGAACTTTAATAAGCTGAGCTATCTGACCAGCCTATTACTCACTCTTAATGTAACAGCCACACAATGCTACTTGCAGTTATGCTAACCCACCACAGGTGCTCCCTAGCCTCTGCTCACAGTGCTCCTTCTGTAGGCTCGTCCCACACTCTGCCCCCTCATCTGTTAGGCTCTCTCACTTCATCAGCCTCTTCTCTCAGGTCACTGGGGCTGCTCTGTTGGAGACATAAGAATTACTTTAGCAAACCAAATTTATGAATAAAAAGAATAGGTGCTCACCCACCTGATATAAAATGATAGAAGAATCAGAACTTAAAGAAGCTCATAGCTAATTATCTTTCATTGCTTAAAATTATTTTATGGAGTCTTTCTTTTTATTTCATTTGTGTTTTTGCTTTCAGAGAGGCCATTATACACCTCTCTGTGAAAAGGTTAATTCCTTAAATATCTGTTCCCATGTAGGAGAAGAGGTTGTGACACGAGGAGGAGGTGCCGGCTGAAAGGAGATACATGGTAGCACACTACAGAGGTGATGGGGAAGTAGGGACACAGTGAGGCTGGGGAAAGTGTCAGACAGCAGAGAGCATCACTGGTCTAATATAAGTGTGACTCCAGGAAGCTAAGACGTAAGTCAGTTCCTAGGTCACCTAAGAAGAGAAGATGTAAAACAGTTTCCTAACTCATAAAGAATGGCCTTCCATGTCTCTTTGTGTTCATTTCCTTGAAGACAAAGCTACCAAGGATAAATTATTTGTTCAATGCGATTTTGCAAGATGAGCTAAATGTGCGGAACCTTAGAAATGAAAGAGAGACAATAAACTTAAGAGGACACAGGGTAATGGAGGTAGAATTAGGAAGAAGCTTTGTTATATCAAAAGACGGGGGAGAGAAGAAAAGAGGCAAAAAGAGAAAGACAAGCAGCAAATGTATGTCAGACATCTCTCACCTGATGCTAGGTGACACTACTGACATTGTAATGGTTGTCAGTGTTGATATGATATTTGCCTTGAGCATCTGCTGGGATGTGATAGGTAGGTGATGGAAAGGCTTAAGAAGAAAGAAGGGATGAAGAAAGGAGAGAAGGGAGGAAGGAAGGAGTGAGGGAAGGAGGAAAAAAGGAAGGAAGGAAAGGAGGAGAAAGGAAGGAGAGAGGGAGGGAGCAAAGAGGGAGGAAAGGAAGGAAGGAGGGAAAGAGGGAAGGGAGGAAGGAATAACCCTGTCTGCTTAGCGTAGCTTAAATTAGCTTAATCTATATTAATAATTTACTGTTTAGCTTTTCACCCATTGGATATATTTCTTCTAGAAAACCTACTTATCATTAAGGTCAGAGAATACCAATGCAGCATGTTAAATGTGATAAGTTGCTAAAATAGACAGCAAGCAGTAGAATTAGGATTTTAAAATCAAGTACCAATTGGGCTCTGCCTGTAGCTACACTTAGAAAAGGAGAAAGCTCCCTGTTTCTCTGGACCACTAGTTGGACCGCCTGTCTGTTACTGTACCAGCAGAGAAGAGAAGGGTGGTGCTGAGGGCTACTGGGATATACCCTTTGTTTCCTAATTGGCCTCAGTTATTCACAGGCTGCAGAGTAAAAGGAGGATCAGCAGGTTTATAACTTGTGATCAGGGGCATTTATGTGTGTTCTGGGCCAGTTTTGTAAGATAGCTGTCCCAATAAAGGATTTATTGAGGCAATAAACAAGAAAAGAAATAGACCCTCTAGTGAAGATAGCTCATTTATATCATAAGAGTTTGAGAGGAAAAGCTTCGAGCAGCAACCACACTTTCTCTGCCCACCTTCTCTCTTCCAAGCCCAATGCATAGGCAGAAGGCTGCTCTAATCATCGTTTCAGGGTATAAAACCCTTCATGTGCTTGGCATTCCTGTTCTCATATGTCTTCCCAACACCCTGGATGGACTTAATTTCATCAGAAATGGCTTTTCTGTGTGTATCATTCTTGGGAATAACAGTAAGGACTGGACAATCCTTGCTGTGACTATCTCGTGTCCCTCCACTTTAGTGGACTGAGGGTAGATTCAGCTCGCCAGCCACGTCTTTGGCCTCATGGGAGTTCTGCCTGACCCAGACATTGGGCAGGTAGCAGCAGCTGCCCAGTTACACTTCTGTGCTGGGAGGTCAAAGGCAAAAGTTGATCTTCATGAAATCCATATTACAAAATTATCCTCCACTTGTAAGTTATAATCAAAATAGTCAGTCTCCACAAGCATTCCTTATAGAAAATCTCCAACTAAAGACAAAGCGAAAACCCAAAACATGGGTTCATGAAGTGGGAATAGAGTGGGCACAAGGCACCAACTTTTTTCTCACTGATATCCAGGGACAGAGCACAGACGTCAGCTTAGGTGTCCGGATTCCAAGCCCTGTGCTCTGCCTTCCACCCACTTCAAGTTGGACTTACCCTCCTCCATGTAGAAGTCCCTACAGGTTCTCCTCTTGGTCTTAGAAGTCAATATTTGTTTTTGGTTTTATGAATTTTTTATTAATTTTATTGTGAAACAAATAGCAATGAGACAGTTTCAAAGCAGGTTAGTAGGACAGTTACAATAATTAATCCATTGCATATTGTTGTCTTTGTAGTAATTATTCATAGTACAAGATGCAGACATGATATCCTGTCCAAACACTGTTAGTATAAATCTTTCCTCCTACTGAATTAGAGAAAGTAGCTGTATATCTATCCTATTTTGAATATACAGATACAAAATGGTCCTTCATTTGTATCCCCTTTATTGGCTTAGTTTTGTCAGAGATAGGATTCCATTGCCATTTAACTATTGAAATGCATGAATTCAGCAAAATAATCTGATGTAGTCAAGTAGGCCAAAAGAGAAGTGGGTTATCTGTAGGACTGACATTGTCAGAAGTTGTTGACTTGAGCCTTTTAGAACTCAGCATATTAATATGGCTTTACTTTTTATACTTCTTTTTTATATGTTTCTGTTGGATGATTAAGACCAAGGTAAAGCAAGACCTATGTAACAAAAAAAGGTAACTTTTGTATTTGACAAGGTCAGTCAAATCCCCTCAGGATTTATCCTGAACCCCTGTACCAGAGTTTGTAGGTCTTTTGTCAGTGTCAGCCATGTGGATGAGTCACAGCCATTGGTTGACCAGTTTGCTCTCTGTGAAAGCCTGAGAGAATATTTTCTCTCCATATGACTAGCCAGGATTGGTAATCCCAAAAATATGTTATTGAAATCCCATCAAGTTAATTCCAATCTACCACTTCCAGTGCAACCATGGCAAAAGTAAAGACACTAAGTTTAGCCATGAAGATGACTTTCTGGAACAAAGAAGCTGACCAGGGCAGCACCTGTGTTTTATTCAGTGGAGGAATGGCTTGAGGAAGAATAACTAGAATTGTGGGAAGTAGGTCAGTACTATGAACTGAGCTAAGTGGGTAGCCTGCATTTACCTCTGCCATATGCAGAGAAAATTTTGGGGATCTGGTGCTCAGCCAAAATGGAGACAATTGCTTTCCTTTCAAGAACAGTTGCTCAGGTGGTCTTCCACATTCCATAGCCAGGATGTAATCAGAACCAGAGCCTTTGCTAGGGAAAGTAGCTGACCACAGGGAGAGGGGACCAGAGAGGACACAGGACTCATTGTGAATCAGGGTAATCTTTTGGGTTTCTATGGTGCCTTCCTACAAGCTATTTTTCTTCTGCTCACCTCTTTAACATTGGGATCTACTGAATACATATTTTTCCTATCTTTACTTTCTACTTTCCCCTTGAATAATTGCTTACACCTACACTGACATCATCCTAAAACCACTTACTGATGAATCCCAAATTGACATTTCCAAGTCAATTTTATTTTTGGACACCTCTTCCTAGACATATGAAAGAAAATCCCTGCCATGCAGGGGATAAAAGCTTCTTCTCATCTCTCTTCCCCATGCTTTTAGTCCTGTCTCCTTCAGAAGTCCACTTTGTAGTCTGGGGATCATCCCAGATTCCCGCCTTCCCTTTGTCCCCAGCTTCTGGCCAGCCTCTGGGTTCTGACAGTGTAATTTCTTCAGGACCAGTGGAATCTGCTCTTTCTTTCCGTGGCCATCATGCGGGGTAGCGTGCAGCTGCCTTGGGGCTTGCACCACAGCAGGAAACCCTAAGCTGAGCTTTCTGCCTCTAGTCTTGACCCCCTTTCATGTAGTTTCTTTCTGCCTTTAGAACAATTCTCACTAAAAGGCAATCTAATCTGGTCATTCCTCTTTGAAAAATCTCCAAATACCTTCCGGACCATTGAGCGTCATCCCCTCACACACACGGCAACTTTTTATGACCCAGCAATTATTCATAGCAGCGGTTCCATCCCTTCTTCATCTCACCCTTCAGCCTTTCCTGCAATTTCCTTCACTGAGACTTCCTTTGCCCTGCTTTTGCATTAAACATACACATACTGCCCTTACTATGGATATTGTTGTGTCTTTTCCTTTGTTTACTATTTCCAAATTAATAATCATCCAACCCACAGTGCACATCACATCAGGAATCAGCTCCCATGGGAGGTATTTCTGGGCTTTTCACATAAACTTAGCTGCCATTTCTGCAATATCAGAGTGCTCTGTGCATATTTCTACTATAGCAGGTATCTCATTGCACTACAGTGTAATTATACATTTCCTGTTTATCTGCCTTCTCTGCAGGACTGTAAGCCTCTTATTTTTTTATGCATTGTATTGGCAGTGTCTAACGAAACACCTGCTAATACTGTATGTTTAGCAGCACAAAGACTAAAAGAAAGAAGGTGAAAATGTGGTACAGCCTAGAGCTGGTATCCTAGCCATGGTATCCCAAGTACACTCATAATTATGCTATCCTGATCACCATGGTTATAATTGTTCAAAATAATGTTTCCATTTGACATTCTTTATCACATAGCACTCCAAGAAGAAAAAGGCTCACCTCATGTCTTCTACCAGAAATGGTTATATTTCAAAGACAGCTGCATCCAATGAAATCTTTCTTTTCTCATTGAAAGTGGACATTTCAACCTTGTGAAAGCTATAAAATGATTCTCTACATAACCGACCACCTACATTTCAATTCACTTCTGCTCCTCACTTGAAGTCTTCTGTATTCCATGCACAATTGGGTGGTAGGGATAAAAGGTACATCATAGCTAGCTTTAGAATTTATGCAGTTCATGGAGAGCATTCACTTTCTGGGCGCAGTGTGGATTATGAGTG
Organism: Ctenomys sociabilis; assembly: GCA_004027165.1. NCBI lineage: Eukaryota > Metazoa > Chordata > Mammalia > Rodentia > Ctenomyidae > Ctenomys > Ctenomys sociabilis. The sequence goes on from PVKA01002752.1 coordinate 64,284, forward strand.
TACTGCATGCCACCTTGCAAAGCCAGGGACATCAGAAAGTCCTGCTTATAGGCTTTCTAGCTGTGATGCCTCCATTATCTAATTATTCATAACTCATTGATAGGGACACCAAACTTGTGTTGAGTACCACTCTATACCTTCATTATAGAAATGAATTACGGGCAGCCTCTCTGCTCTTATCAAACATTTTAGAGCTTGGTAGAGGAGAAAATATACCAAAAGACAATTTTATTGCAATGGGAAGAATATATTAAACAAAACTGATATAAAGGGCAAATCTTCCCGACATTAAAAGGAGATAAGCATTCTAGGCAGAGGTAATAGCAAGTATAAAATGTGAGAAGAGTGGAAGGGGAAGTCAGGGGTCTGAGGAGATGTTAGGTGTGGGGTGCAGTGCATCACAGGTGTGAGTCAGCTGGTAGCAGGGATCATGGAAGGGAGAGTGTTGTGGGAGGAGGCTGCAGAGGCCAATCAAGAGCTGCCTCCAACAGAGCAAAGAGAAAGGAGGCAGAGCTGGGATGTAGACTGGCCCTGTGGGATCGGTGCCTTGGAAACTTGGTCCCATGGTGGTAGTTTGGGAAAGTCATGAAACTTTTAAAATGCAGTGAGAGGTCTCAAGGTCTTTGGGGATGCTACACTGAGAGAGGATTCAGAAAGCAATTGTGGGACCTAGAGCTCTTGGAAGAGTAAATTAGAAGTGCAAGCCTCACCCCTAAATGGCTTTCTGGATCCTGTTTCAGAAAAATGATTTCTTTCTTTCCTATCCACTTTTGCCATCCTGAGGCTAACCACTATTGGGTTTTCAATACCAAAGGCTAAATCTACTTGGACACAATTTATTGAACATTCAGTTTCCAAAGGCAAGTTAAATAAACCTGTTTACTTTTTAAAGTTAGCCTGCCTTAGGCATTTTGTTTTAGTAACAAACATGTACTAACACAGGGATCAATGATTTGAATTCTTTATTTTAGTCCATGAGAGCTCTTAGTATCTATTAAACAATATAAATCTGAAATTTTCAATATGTAATAGGGTGGTTATTAGGATTCATGAACTGAGTAGAGAACTATTAAATTAATGCAAGAAAGAGATGGTGATGAAAAATTTGGGCCACAGTAGCAAGTAAGGAGCAAAGGTGATTCAGAGGGTAACTGGAAAGCAAAGCTGAGGGCTGCAGTCATTTCTGGGGCCTCCAGACAGGGTGAGCCTGGGGGAAGGAAATTAGGTGTGCAATGCAGCACTCAGGAGAGCACTGGAATACAATAACACAGGTCAAAAAATTAAAGCATGAGATAAATCAATACTAAAGGCAGTGATTAAAAAGCTCACACAATTTCAAATAGAGATAGGATCAGTGCTTATTTTTGCTCTCAGTCCATTACAGCTGGACTTGATTCTATATATATCTTAGCTATATTTCAATATTTGCTGTGTTATTTATCATGAAGGTTTTGGCATTGACTTTTCAAAGTATTGGATTCCATTATTGCATGCCTTGATTAATGCTTTTGCTTTTGCTTCTTTGTGTGTCTGTCTGCTTGGTGTGCTATGTTGGCACTGTCTTAAATTGTGCACTAAGCTCAGTGTCTCATTTTGCACCCAGACCTGAAACAGGGTGAGAAAGAGAGGTAAAGTTTTCAGGAATGAGTGCCAGGGTGCTGTTATACTATTGCTTCGATATCCCAGGACTGCTTTTGCTCATGGGAGAAGACTGTTTCTAAAAGTGACTTTGCTCCCTGTATGCTTTTCTACTGCCCATTCAGAGATGCTCAGCACATGAAGACACCATGCAAAGCCCTTTGTTCACTCTCTTGGAGCACAATAAGCTTATGTCTTCTAGGATGAAACTCACATGCAGCTTGTGTACAACTTCCTAAATGCCAAAAAACGCTTGGAATAAGCATGGAAATTGGTTTCTAAGCTCCTGCAGTTTCCAAAATAGGGAAGGTTTAAAATAAAGTAGAACAATAAAAGGAATTCCTATAGAGCAGATTGTGGGAAATGGCAGAGAGCCTCCTAAGCAGAGGGCCTGGGGACAGAGTCCTGAAGGGCATTGAGCCACCGCGGGGGAAGGGTGGCGTAGAAAGCAACCGCAGCCTGCGGGAGCAGCAGCCAGCTCTGTCTCCATCTCTTTATTTCCCTCCATACTCAAAGCTGCTTTTCACTTTATATCTTGGCCTGATTTAGATAGAATATATTCTGTCACTGCAAAATTTGAAAAATATTGTGGCCTTAAGAAGGAGGTAATTAAGTAGGGGCTTTCCAAATTAATAGGAATGTGCAGATGGAGGGCGGTGGGCAGTGGGGCATGAGGAGGGTAGACACTGGGACATGGACACACAAATACCACAATCTTGAGTGATGAAAATTACAGAGTAGGCAAAAATAGATTTGGCAGAGAGAACCTGATGATACTGGAGAACGGATGAAATCTGAATGGCAAATGTCTGATGTCCTCAGTCGATTCAGAGAGGTTTATATTCTATGAGCATGAATTAAGGTGAGTTTTTATCAGAATATTGAATGGTAGGAGAAGTGCAGAGAAAATTAGCCAAAGTTAATGGATGAATCTGGAAATATGCCTGTGGATCTTCTGAGCATGGAAAATATGGATGTGGATAGCATCACCACTCACTGTGTTAGTCAGCTTCCCATTGTTGTAGAAAGACAAGTGAGAAATGCAGCTTAGAGGGGGAAAGCTTTATTTTCATCTCATGGTTTCAGTGGTTTTCATGTGTAGTCAGTGCAGTGCTTGCTGTTGGGCCTATAATAACGGAGAACATTGTGGTAGAACAAAGTCATTCACTTTATGAGAGCTAGAAGGGAGGGAGGGAGGGAAAAAGAGGGAACAAGGAGAGTGGAAGATAGGAGAAGAGAGGGAGAGGGAAGAAGAGAGAAAGTGAGAGCAAGAGTGAGAGCAAGTGAGTGTGTGTGTGTGTGTGTGTGTGTGTGTGTGTGTGAGAGAGAGAGAGAGAGAGAGAGAGAGAATATGGGGATAAAATACACTCATTTCAAGACACTGCTTACTCAGTTTCCACCACCATCTGATAATATTATCAACTTATAAAACCATCCATATAGGCTGACTTTCAGTACATGACCTTTGAGGACATTTTAGCACCAAAGCATGATACAATTGTGTCATTTTTGCCATTGGCGATGGTCAGCTTCCTGGGCAAAGGCTTGGGGAAGGTCAGGTGTAGGACTCGCCCAAGACTGCAATATGGAAGGCAAGGGAGGAAGAACTGTTGAAGTTGTCAGTGTGTGGGCAGTGACTGTGAGAATAGTGGTGAAGGATAGGAGTGTCACTGCTGTGTCTGTACTCTAGTATTGTACAGTGTATTCACATGGCTGTAGGACCTGTGTGACTACCAGAGCCTGTCTCAGTAGGAGAAGGTCCAAGTCAGCCTGGGCAACCTCAGAGCCAGCAGTGTCTATCAATGGGGACTCTCAATTTATTTTTAACCTTGGTATCTTTTTCGATCCTAATGAGCTCTACGTCACCCACAGTAGTGCCTCTGTTTCTGAAAGATGGTCCAATGCAGATGTCTTATCTGTTCCTTTGGGACTTTATTTAAGAGCAGGGGTGGTAAATAAACCTTACTGCTTTAGTTCATAAGAACATAGCACTGTGAGTCCCCCCTCGTTCCCCTACTCATAATAAGCATGCTGAAGTATGTAAGTCAGTGATGAAGAGTTCATCCTCAGGTTGATGATAAGGACAGACACAACTAACGTTTCTTAGAACCCTACTGGCTGCAGCTGTCATGGCAGAAGGGAGTTTGGGAAGGCGGGATGTAATTAACCTAGTTGGAATTGTGCAGAGGTACCCAAGGTTAATAGCCCTGGGGACAGGAGCATTAATGCTCACTAATGGTCAAGCCCCTTTTCATGTCTTACTCATTAGAGCCACCTTTTATATTCAATAAGACCGTCACCTCTGGCCCCAGGATCAAGGGTAGCACAGAGTTGCCTCTCCCCCTTGATGTGTTGTGCGTTCACGTGGCTGCTGTCCAGGGTGTGATCTTTCCCATCACAATATTCAGGTAAAGCGCAGAGCAGATCTCAACACAGCCGCCATCTGCTGAGCAACGCTGATGATAGCTGGGATGTACACATGATGCATATTCAAGGCCAAATTGTTACAGGTTTTCTTCCACCAGGCTGACAAAGAATGACATTCTCCTGCTCTCACCAGTTTGGTGCTGAAATTTCTTTTTCTACGCACTCCCTGTGTGAGCTGAAGTAGAATCTTTAGCCACTCTGGGATGTGTCCTCAGTCATATTTGATGGCAGTGACAAGAATCATTAATGTGAAGCATCACTGCTGTCTGCTGTGCCTTGATCAACAAAGAGAACGCTATTTTTGTCCACTCCATTTCCCCTTTTCCCTTATTCACTTTACCTGCCACAAGAGAATTCTACCTTTGCCATAAGCTAATCTGAGATCAGCTTTTGTGATGCAAATTGGGGACCATGGATAGACAAAGACAGAGATGGCCTAAGGGAGAAAAGGTATACATTCCAGGGATTGAAGAAAAAAAAAAAAACAGCAAGGAAGCTAAAGAGAAGGGAAGAGTCAGGAAGGCCTAGGCATGGTGGGCATGGGGGTGCAGCCAAGAGGAGCACCTAGGTTAGAAATGAAATGCCCAGAGCTACTGAGGTGTGTCTTTGTGCGAGAGGAAAGCTGCATCAAAGGAATCGGGGCAAGTGACTTTTAAGAAGTCTGCTTGATTGCTATTCATTAGGTCTCTTTTAGTATTCTTCAAGAGTTATGAATAAACACTGGTGTTAGGCTTAATTGTGTCTGACTAGGGGAGTGTTTCTCCTTCGTTGCAGAGACCATTGTGACACTGGGCCATGGGAGATGCTGGCATTATCAAATTTACATGCTCTCCCAGAAGAGTAAGGCCGAAGCTTTGAGAGAAATTCAGACAAGGATCCTGGCTTTGTTGCCTCCTATGACCTTCTCATGGGAAGTGCATTTTGAGTTGCTGCCTCTCCTGATGCATTTTAAAAAGCAGAATGTGTCAGAAATTACTAAACACTGCAATCTCCAAGCTGGCAGGAGTGAGCTACAACTTTTGGCTTTGTACACCAGTTTCACATACATTGTTATTTAGCTCTTACATAAACTCTAAAGAGTAGATCCCACATTCCCATTTGTAAACATGCAAGTTGAGACCCAGAGAAGAACCAATTTTTTCATGGTTGTGCAAATAAGAAGAAGTTTGGGCTGTGCACATAGCTCAGCAGTATAAGTGTCTGCCTAGGCAAGCACAAGGACCAGGGTTCAATCCCCAGCACAACATGCCAAGTGGAGCTCACTCCTAGGTGTGCTGAGCTGGCCACCAAGACCAGACAAGATGGCTCATGCCTGTAATGACAGTGCTGGGGAGGCTGAAAACAGGAGGATCACCATGAGTCTGAGCTGCATGGTGAGACCCTGTGCCAAATACCTAACATTAAAAAAGAATGGGGCCAGGGAAATGGCTCAGTAGAATAAGTGCTTCACTGGCAAGCACAAGGGTCTGAGTTCAATTCCCAGTTCCACAAAAATAATAATAATAATAATAATAATAATTAATTAATTAATTTGGGGTCAGGGAGATGGCTCAGTAGAATAAGTGCTTCTCTGGCAAGCAGAAGGGCCTGAGTTCAATCCCTGGTTCTGAAAAAAAACAATAAATAAAAATAAAAAAGAATGGCAGAAAAGAAAAAGAAAAAGCTCAAAGCAGAATAGAAGTTTGACTGTTTTATATCAAGAAGTAGCTGAAGGAAGGAGCCACGTTAAAAGCAAGAAGTAAGCGCTTAAGTAGAGGCTGGAATTAGAGGACAGCGCTGGGGCTCTTCCTCAGATTAGCCTTGCCAGGCACATTTGGATGAATCTCTACACACACGGGGGCTCCGAGCCCTCTGTGGAGAGTGGTCAAAGCAGGAGGGCAGCACAGCCCAGTTCTTCTGGCTTCCGTTCAGCCTGTGCAATAGCCTCAGATGCCTGGGAGTCCCCTCGGCTTCCTTGGCCACTTTTATTTGGACCTAACAAAAGGGCAGTGGAGAAAGCAGAGCCTTGCTTCTCCTTTCGGCAATTAAGGACACGGCAGGGGCAGGGCAAGAAGCCCCTCATGGTGCCGTCAGACCTGGCGTTTTCTCTGGAAGACTGAAAGACAATTCAAGGCATCAAATCATTCCAAATCACAGGCAGACACAGTTGTTTTTCGTGTGAACATCTTACTGGCTGAACACATGCATTTCAATGGCTGCAGTGTCCTAATTTCCTAGTGTAGTGAGAGACAACAAAGCCCAAGGTAAGGAGCAGAAGGTGGGACTGAGTCCCAGGGGACACTCTCCAGGGGAGTCTCTTGGGCTTAAACACATTTAAAGTACAATGGAAGGAAACCAGTGATTACAGGCTAATTTTCTGCTTGGATTATGTTAAGAATCCTGGTATCTACAGAAATGCCAATTGCTTTGTGCCAGAAAGCTTTGTGCTGACTATATATACTAAAGATATGAATGAAAGCATTTTCGATTTAAAGGTGAAGTTATCAACATACCACTAAAAGACATAAGTCTTCCACTTGCCCAAAAGTTGACTTTTCTTTTCAAATGTTAATACAGGAAAAGGCAAGATGATCCAGTCCTTCTAATTTCCCAGGTAAGGCAGGGTCTGGAAGGTCCCAGCCTAAAAAGATGGAAAAGGATAGAGTCTGTCTCATGCAAAAATACTCTCAGTCTTCTGGCAAGGAAGCTTGTGGGGACTGAGAGGGAAAGCACAGGCAAGGACACTTGGAGGGGCTGGGTTGTTTCCGAGGACCCACACATTGGTCCAAGGGACAGCTACTGGGCACTTACCATGCTCCATCTTCATGACCAGCAGCCAGCTCACCCACTCTACTGTCATCCTCTCCCTCTCCTTTTCCCTCTTTATCTGCTTCTTCTGGTCTGGGCCTCAACTCTTAACGGTATTTGTGTAATTTCATTCATTCCCCCTTTCATTCTAAATTATAAAGAGCAGACCACACCATATCAAATAGAAAACAGAACTATGAAGAAGAAACTAGAAGCCTGATAAGCAAAGAAAAATCAAAATCAGAGAGAACTGAATGAGAAATTACTCCAATACCTACTTAACTGTGAATAAACAACTTAAAATCACATTTATAAATGGTGGCAGTGGGGAAGAGACTACTAATCTCTTTCTCAAAAGTTACAGAAAAATTAAATTATATATAATATATAGTTTTAAGTAACCTCCATACTGATTTCTATAATGGTTGTACTAGTTTCTGTTCACACTAATAGGTTAGAAGAGTTCCTTACTGCACTCCCCCTATCCTTGCCAGCATTTGTAATTATTTTATTTCTTGATGCTGGTCATTCTTTCAGAGTTTAACTGGAATCCCAGTGTTGTGTCAGCTTGCATTTATTTACTGGTCAGTGACACAGAATATTTATTGATGTATTCCCCACCACATCTCTATGAACTGCCTATTCATTTCTCTTTTCCTTTTCTTGATTCAGTCTTTTGTTTTGGAGGGTGTATAATTTTTTCTTTACTCTTGAGGAATAACTGAGGAACAGCAAGTTTTCCCCTTATGTAGGTTGCTTTTTCACTCCATTGGTTGCTTTTTTTTGCAGTTCAGAAGCCCTTAAAAGTGTTGAATTTCAGTACTATTTCATGTGCAACTGAAGTTCTGTTAAGAAAGACTGCATACACTTGTGACTCCAGAAGTTTTATCTATTTTATTGTCCAACAGGCTGTGTTTCTGTTTGAACATGTAACTCTCTGATGTTTCTTTAAATTTTTATTTTATTTTATTTTTAATGTATTTGGTTGTTACAGGGTCTCACTATGCAGCTCATATGCTCATATGGCTGCAGTGACCTAATTTCCTAGTGTAGTGAGAGACAACAAAGCCCAAGGTAAGGAGCAGAAGGTGAGTCCCAGGGGACACTCTCCAGGGGTGATCTTCCAATTTTAAGTCCCCCCCCGAACTGAGATTATAGGCATGTGCCACAATGCCTGGACTCTGTGACAGGGTAGGGGTGCTGGTGTGGCATGTGATCCTGGGGATTGAATAGCTGTCCCTGTGCTTGCCTAAGCTTGCCTAAGCAGGCACTTTAATCTCCTGAGTTATCTCGCAGGCCTCCAGCTATCTCACTGGCCCCAGGATCCATTCTGATTCTAGTTTGCTATAAGGTCAGAAATACGCTCTCTCCATGTGTGTATCCGGTGTTCCCCATGCCATTAAAGAGGCTAACTTTCCTCCAGTGTATGTGGGGCCTCTTCATTAAAGAACAAACAGCTAGATGTGCTTGGAGTTGCTTCTGCATCCTCTATTCTGTCTCATGAGTCCTCAGGTCTGATCCTGTGCCTGTGTCGTGCTGTTTTCATTGTAATAGTTTTGTAATATAACTTAAAGTCTGGGATTGTGATGCCTCTTGTTTTGCTTTTTTTACCCAAGATTAATTTTAGTCTCTTCTGTTTTAATGTGAATTTTAAGATTTCTCTCTCCACCTCTGTGAAGAATGTGGTTATTACTTTGACTAGGATGTCATTAAGTCTATATCATTTTATCCACGGTTCCCTACAGAACTGATTGCTACCAGGGAAGATTAGCTTATACACAATTTATCTAAAATGGAACCCTGGGATTTAATTTAAGCTTGTCTTTGTGTTTTGTGTGCCAGTGCCAAAGTAACTGTTTTGCTTTTCTTGAATATGTTGACCTACAGGTCATATTGTGTGTGAATGAGTGGGGAGCCGCACATGTGACTGACAACCTTTAATGCTGAGCACAGCTTCAACAGCATGATTGTGAGTGAGAGAGAGAAAGTGCTGGCCTCTATTGCTCTGAGATCCAAGGCATGGCTGTGACCTGCACTTCCCCTGTGATGAGCCCTATGACCTGGGGCAAATCACTTCATTTCTTTGAGCATGTTATATCCTCTGGAAAATGGGGTTTGCAACATCTGACAGGACAGTTGTGAAGCTTAATTTAGATGACACAATTTAAAGCCTAAGCAGAGCAACCATCATTTCTTAGAGGCTTTGTTAATATTATTTCCCTGCCAGAGAATACAGATTGAAGGACACGGCGAAGATGTAGCGGTGATGGTGATGATACTGCACATAGGAGCCACACTCCGAATGCTCAGGCAGGAGAACAGCACTGAGTGGCATTGCCTCTAGACTCTGGCAATGAACCAGGTGCTGGGCTTGCCCAGGGATGGATGTAGCTTTGCTGAGTCCCAGTCCTGGGAAAACCCTGCAATTCCAGGCTCAGGATGAGCTGTCTATGGAATACAAGATATCAGACAACATGGGAACCAATGCATCCAGCTTCTTGTTATTCCTTCTCAGTCTTCTCTAATACAGGTTCCTGGCACCAACAATGAAAATGCCCTCAAATGGGGTCTCTCTCAGCTTCCTGATCTGCAGGTGCTCTACAGCTTTGTCTCTGAGCAACTCTTTAGAGCCTGAAGGAAATGGGTTTCCATGACAAAATTTCACCCCTTGGGAGCTATCAGGGTATTTAACCCTCTTTCCTAAACTAGTGGGATTTGGAGACAGACTGTAGGGCAGTGATGGTCAAGTTGGGCGGTCCCATGGTCGACTGTCATCTCATCATTTATCTACTGCTCACATTTTTCTCCAGTGTTTCTTCTGCCCCTGACCTCTCATTTCCCTCTCTGAGACTTGCTCAAAATTGCTTTAGCAAAAGCTTCTTTTCTTTTCACCTACCTTTCTCAGAAAAGAGGCAAATAATGGGATGTTACTACTAGGTGGGCAATATATAATGTTTAATGTACAGAACCAGCCAGAGCAACCCTCTGATTACAAAAAGATCTTTTGATAACACATTGCCTGATCTATCCTGTCATAGTGCTGAACCTTCCTTTTACACAGATGCACACCAACTTACTCATCAGCGTAAAACCCTAGTGAAGGGCTGGTGTGCCTTCTGTTATCTGATCCCCTTTGCCCCATAATGCCTGGGGACATTGTCTTCTGATTTCTATACCACTATCCCCTGGTCCCTTGGAAACGTGTCATTATGGTTCTCTCTCTTATTTTTATTCAAAGCTCATGTTCCTATTTTTTAAACCCTTGCTATAGCCTTCAAGCCTTGATACTTGGTTAACTCTAAAAAGAATGAAAACTTATAGCTCAGTTCTCAGATGTATTTAAAAACAAGTTCCATGTTCAGGACTTGGACCTGGTGAACTTGGGATGTCCCAAATGTTACCCTGTGAAACAGATTATTATTCATTCCATTTCAGTCAAGGACATTATGATTCTGATAAGTTAATTGATTAGTTCAAGGTTACTGAGCTAAGAAATTATAAACTCAGGATTGAAATTCAGTGTCCATGGTTTCCTACTTCATAGTCATTCTTCATTTCTGCTGAACAAGATTCAAAATTTTGGGACAAGCACAGAAAAGATTATTGGTGAGAGTAACAGCAAAAGAAAGAATTCCCTTTGATTTTAATAAATGGATGTAAGGAGGTGCCAGTTTACAGAGGTCATATGTAGGGTAAAGAAAATGCCCAAAGGAGGTTGAGGCACCCAGCAGTTTATGGTGAAAGGAAGCTGTTACCACCCTTTGTCTAAAGGGAAGAAAAGAAAGCGTATTGTACTGGAGACAAGTTAGAACCATGAAGGAGGCTTGGCCTGCTGGGCTACTTCACTCAGAAGGCTTATCCACTGCCAGGACCTCAGTCCCAAAGCACAGAGGGGGCAGGAAAAGAACTGCTTCCTTTTTTAGGCCTGGACAGAACCAACTGGAATGAGCTTATGAAGAAGAAAGGGATGCAGTTGGAAGAGGAGGGGAGAAAATGTCACTTCAGGGGGGAGGATGGAGGATAGTCAGTATGAGAACCACTGTGTGGCACTGCATCATGCAGCTGCAATATAAGACTCATTGCCTTCTTCCCTGGTTTCCATGGTAAGAGCTAGGAGTACCACAAAGTTTACAAAAATTAAGCTTAAGCTTTATCTCATTATGTCTTGTTGCATGTTGATCTACTGAAAGCCTTAAAACAAGGAAAATTCTTTGTTGTCTATCTTTCCATGCAGTAGCTCACTGGTTTTGTTGCTTCTCACTGGGTCACTGGGAGTCGCCCAGTTAGGTGCTGTACACAGATGGGAACCTGACAGGCTGTGAAGCACATGGGACAGCTCTGTGCACCTCTGAGGCTGTCATTTTATATGCAATACTGTTCCCTCCCTGGTCTCACATCTATTCTGAACTTCCTTCATTAGAGCTGGCATCCAGAAGGGCAAAAGTGCATGTCACCACCCTCAGAGGACCTGTGTTAGAAGCAGCATTGCCATACCCCATGTCACTCTGTTGTTCAGGCAAAGTTGCAAAGCGCCCAGGTATAAGGGAAAATAATGTGGACGCCACTTCTCATTTCCACGGAGGAGCATACTCACAAGGAGAAGTTCCGGTAGGCGTCTTGTTGGCTGTTCCTCCACAGATTGCCTTCTGGCTACACTGATTCACACCCTTTTGCATAGAAAAGATGTTCTCTTCCTCCAAAGATATGAAAAACATTTTATTCCATTCTGACACCCAAAAGCTGAGGTTCAATGTCTCATGATTTATACTGGCAGACATGTGGATGTGACACATCTTAGGCTAAGGAACAGTGGGCTGAAAGACAAATTTAAAAGCTCTATAGTCAATATGAAATTGAGTTGTAATACCAATACAGGCACAGCACAATTGCAATAAACTCTACCATTCCAAAGGGATTAAAAGCAGGAAATATATGACAAATTACTGTCCGCAGCAACTGTGAAGTACAGCAGAGAGCAGTTGTTGCTCTTTGGGCTTCTCTGGGGAGAAAGAATTTTCTTCAGTTATCATCCATGTCTGCTTACGGGAGGACCCCAGTTCCCTGATGTCTTGAGATTTTGGTTTTTGCCTTCAGAACTCTTGGCTTTGCTCCTTTTCATAAGAATGGTCCAAGCTTCTAGACGATTGTTGTGCTCAGCTTGACCTCTTCCTACGGAGAGCTGGGACCACTTCTCACACTAAACTTCCTCATTCCTTTATTCAGTGTAGCAGACCTTGGATTAGGATGGTTCCCTTTAAATTACTGTGTGCTATTTGTCAGTCTTATTGGGGTATACCCCTTGCTCCTGGCCCCAGTTATTGCTCCTTCTGCAACTGACCTTTCTACCCATTTGGCATGAAGTGGCTGCAGTCAGCATGGCTGTGATTCCTAGGAGTCCTTTTCTCTGGTTCAGAGGTCTCTGAAGCACTGCCTTAAATCTTCTAGATACTTTAACAAGGAGTTCACTAGCCACAGCCAGGATCTTATTATTTTTCCATGGCCTTTACTTTGAAAATTTTATGCCATCTGGAAAAACTGTCTTGGGGACTCTAAATTTTCTAAATTTTATTGGAAAACTGATCAATTGTTTTTTGCCTACTCTCCCATTTGAAATATCTCAATACACACTCCCAATAGTAGCCACCTGGCCTTTCCAATATTTTGCCTGGCCCAGTCCATGTGCATGATGTGCTCAATTGCCTCACTGCTCCCCAGGCTTCTGCCAACATTCTCTTTTGCCCCTCAGCTTGCCACACAGGCCCTGAAGCTGAAAACTATGTCTTAAATTTTTTCTCTGGCAGATCCTACCTACGACAGAAGAAATTTAGTTGCCTATTAATATTTTCAATGATCTAACTGCTTGATAGGAAAAAAAACAAAAGCATTTAGGCTTAAAAATATTAGCACAAGACCTTTTTCCATAACAAAATCCTAAGAATATCCACAACATTTTCGTGATTTGGGAAGTGAAAGAAATGGTCTTGGGGCCAGTGAGATACTCAGTGGACTAATGCACCTGCTTAGGCAAGCTTAGGGACCACAGTTCAATCTCTGGTACCACATGCCATGCCAGCCCCACCCCCAGGACAGGCTGAGTTGGTCAGAAGCTGAGTGTGGTGGTGCATGCCTATAATCTCAGCACTGGGGAGGCTGGAAATGGAAGAATTACTATGAGTTCGAGCTGTTGTAACAAGCAAATACATAAGAAAGAAAGAAAGAGAGAGAGAGAAAAAAAAGAAAGACAGAGAATAAGAGAGAGAAAGAGAGAGAGAGAAAAGAGGCAGGCAGGCAAGCAAGCAAGCAAGCAGGAAATAATCTTGAGCTATCAGTTTAAAAAAATCAATCAGCCGTGGAAGAGTATATGCTGAAGTATCTTTCTATTCATTCTATAGAAAATGCTAATATAAGATATAATAGTTGGCATCTGAAGAAGTAATAAAAAAGTATATAACTAAAATTTAGAAGAACTTACAGAAAAGCAGTTGGGAGCTATTCAATAACAACATGATATTTTGCTGTAGTTTCCAATATTTGTAGGTGTTCATTAGCTTTTAAAAATTTATCATTTGTGATTGTGCATTGTAAATAAATATCCACATATATACTTATTCTTGCATCGTAATTACATATTCTTTTTCTTAAAGACCACCTTGAAATTGAGCAAGATTAGACCTTACTGTATTCGAGCCATGTTGGTTGTTAAACCAGACTCTGTTCTCAAATGTAATGTGAAAAGGTAAATTAATACAATCCTAGAGTAGTTGATTTCTCCTAGCATGAAGGAATTATGCTCAGTGTAAATGGCTCATCTGGATACCTGGCGGCAGGTAGAAGAACCAAAGCATGCCAGGGTGAGACAAGACAAGATGAGAAATAAGCGAAGAAAAATGTCAGCTTAGCTCGAAGCTGGATGTCACCTTTCTGCTGTGGAACACACTCACATCTGGTCAAGGTCTGGAGGCTCAGGAGAATAAATAATGCTTATAATGATACTAATAGTCATGGCCTCAATTACACATTTGATTACTGCATTTGGACACTATTTTGAGCACTGCAGGTGTTGATTCATTTGCTCTTCCTATGCAGCCTGTGGGGGAGTTTCCATGGCCATGCCCATATAGCAAATGGGGTGAGTAGGCACACACACATCCAAGGATCTGGCCCAGGTCAGTCCAGCTGCACCCGGGGGGGCTGGAGCCACATTGAGCCACTGTATTCTTGGGACTGCTCACTAATTCAAGATACTTTCGCATTCATCTAGTATTGGGAAGTTTATTGAGCAATTTTACATAGGGCATCTCAGTGACAATCCTTATAGCCCTGAGAAGTTGGCAGGACTATTGCTGTTACTCTCATTTTATGGATGATTAATCAAAATCTAAAATTGCCAAGTGACTTATTCACAATCACCCAGCCAGTAAGTGGTAGTGTTAGAATCAAAAGCCAACTCTCGAGTGCTTTTTAGCATGTCATAGGGTATATTAATAAATTTCAGCTGCTTCACTTTCTAAAGTATCTTTATGCAAAATGTTAACACAGTGCCTTCTACAGATTTATAGAAAGGTACCATGACAATCCTCACATTACCAAAGAGAAATATGTGGTTCTGCAGAATGTTCTTAGGTACCTAGATTCTACCTCTGGATTCTCAAGCCATATTCACTCTTGAGCAGCCATGTCCTCAGAACTTAGCCATGTCCTAAGTTCTACTTAGGATTTTATGACCAAATCCTAAGTAGAACTTGACCTTTGAGATGCCAGGGGGACAAACGAGAGACCCAGCTTCCCAGAACTTGGAAGCACCTGACGGATTAAGTAGATTAATGTGGCTAGAGCACAGGGTGATGGAGTAGCAACTGGAAAAGTCCTGGGACCAGATGGTAGAGACTCCAGATACCATGACACGAGTATTATTTTGCAAGGAAGGAGGCCTGAATATATATATATATATATCCCTACTAGAATGTGGATAAAGAAAACCTGAAGAAATAAATGTGTAATCTTTATCTGTAGATGGATACCCAGTCTAAGTGTAACAAAGTATGTAAAAGAGAAGGAAAAATTTAAAAGCCTTATGGAAACTGGAGAATTCACTTCCCACTTGGGTCATTAGATTAATTTTTCCTAAGCTCTTCACTGGCGTCTTGATGAGGACAGGGAAGGTAATGAGAGGTGAGAGATGAACAGGAAGTAACACACAATGGTACAGTTCTAATTACTAAGGCCACCATGGGACACACTCCCTGACATTGTCATAGAAGATTTTTCCACTGGCAGAACCAGTTGAAGTCTGATGAACACACTGAGGGTATCTGAGCCACTGTAAATGCCAGGTGATAGAGATCGCTCCTCCTTGTTCGCTGAGATGAAAGCGTTTTGTGGGATGTAGAAATTTCAGGGCTAAAACTGGCCCACTTCTAACAAATGGGGATGGCTATCCTCTCTCTACTACATGTGCAAAGACTGGAGGTAACAATGGAGAAATATTTTTGCACCTAAACATGAAAACAATCCCATACCCAAAGACCCCCTTCTGAGTATTTGCAAATCCAGCCTGGCCTGAGCATAACCAGCTACATTCTCCAGCTTTCTGTTCTCTGTGAAAGTTCATCCTGGGGTCTGGGTCCACAGCAAGATTTTAACAATGAAAAAGATGAAGCCATTGTAGAAGATAGCAAAGACAGCTCTGGAAATTGCTTCCTTGCTCTGTCTCTTTCTCCTAAGCATGTGTGCTTCATTAAAATATGTATGACAACATTTCTTCCCGTATTATTGTATTACACCATCCTTAATTGCATAATTCAACATTTTCAAGGGTATTTGGAGGAAATTTGGATGGTTCATTGACTGGTATTTGAAGGAAACTGAGAATTAAATTAAAAAACATGAGGGGAAATTAGTATTAAAAGAGACTGATTGAAGGGCTGACAGGCTGTTCAGAGCCCTTAGTCCCACCCCTCATTTCCATTGCCTTCAGGAGGTTAGGGGTCTTTGACCACATGCAGCCTGAGTGCTCTGCCTGGTTCTGGGCCAGCATGTACAGCCTGCCTGCCTCTGTGTCTGTTAGGCTATCTCACCTACTCACACTGCCCCTCCCTTGTTGTTTTTGTTGTCTCTTTGTGATTTTTGACATGCATTTTGCAGATTGCATGTTTTCGCTGCCGGTTCTGTTGAATGCAAGCAGTGCCTACTCCAGAGCTGATTGCAATCAGGCTGATTGGGAGGCTTGGCCTGTGGGCCAGGGCAGCTCTGCTGTCTGCTAGGTAGGCTGGGTCTCAGCTCTCAGCTCTGCAAACTTTCCTCTCCTGCAAGGTTTCCTTGGACTTCCTCACACCCAACCATTTGAGCTGATGTGGATACTGGGGAATAGATTCTGCCCCTTCTTTTGGCTCAGCTGCTGAGATCATGTGCTGGACCCTGGGAGTGTGGCCAGAAAAAGCTGGCAAGGAAATGTGGCTGGAGGGCTGCAGTTCTCTGGCCCAGGCCCCTAGGGCCTGGGGCAAACCTTTGAGCCCCAGGGTGCTATTCGGGCCCCAGCAGCAGCCCCACTTCAGGCTCTGCAACAGCCCTAGATTCCCATCAGGTCTGAGTTTTCTTCCCAGCTGGCTCCACACCTCAGCAGCCAATACACACAGTCATGCATTTGACTTCATTCCTGGGGTGGTTCTGCTAGTAAGAGAGATGCTGGAGGGTGAGATAGGTGTCAGTTTATCAAAAAGGATGTTAGAAATTTGAAGAGTGATTACAGAAAACATGAATTGTCATCCTGTTCTGGAGAGGCAAGCAGAGATATCTGACCAAATTCTAAACTGGACTCATTAGGACGGAAGGACACAGGGCGCAAAGGGCTGACCTTTAACCAAAAGCTCAGAGTGAATCAGCTCCCTGTCTTCCCACATCTCATCTGCCACTGTTTATGATCTTTGGGTGAAGTTTCCACAGCAGGGCTGGGGAAGAAGCAGCACTTAGGGGTCCTTTTCCAGTCTGAGGATTAAGGTGCATGGCTGAGGACAGGTGAGGCACAGACTTCCACAACCACTTTGTGAAGGATGCTTTTAAAGCCCTCTTGATGGCCAGCAGGGCATCGGAACAGAAGGGGCTTCCTGGCAGCTGCAGCTGTGCCTGTACCCTCTGCAGTGCTGCCATAAAGTCTTCCTTGCTGGCTGGACAGCTTGCTTATCTGGAAAAGGTGAGATCCTAAGACAGTCCTCTGAGTGCTGAGCACAGGCAAAGCAGGGGACCAAATCCCTGGACAAGACAGAGCCCCCCAGGCAAGGTTAAGGGGAATGGCCTCAGCTGGGTATTCCGGTCCTGCAGGGCCACATACAGGAAGGTCCCGGCGCTGCACTCTGAGTCAAGAGGAGCAGCATCCTCCTCTCCAAGGGGAGTCCCTTTGACCCAGCAGCTTCCCCAGCTTATTTGGGAGTGGTTATCTTGCTCCAGTTCGATCATGCATTCAATGCAACTCTTGGTGCCTGGCGTGAATCCTCAAGTATTGGCTGCTGGGCTAGCATGTGGTCTGCCCCTCCTGAGGGGACACAGCTGCTCCCCTGCACCCACCACCACCCTGCAAGTGAAAGTGAGGTGATGATGACACCACTAGCATGGAGCAGGGAGTAGCAACTGCAACTTGGCAAGGGGCACTGAAGTGGCTCTACAAGGCCTCACCTAGCAGATGCAGGACAGACCACTGTCACTGGACGCTAGTCAGTGCTCATGCCTCAGAGCTCCCTGCTAGCCCTTCTGGAAGCTCGATGGGATTTTCTTTCTCTTTCTGTTCTTTTAAGACAGGATCTCACTACTGTGTTCAGACTGGCCTTGAACTCACCTTGTAGCTCACACTGGCCTCAAACTTGCAACCATCGTGCCTCAGCCTCCTGAGTGCTAGGATTACAGGTGTGCATCACCATGCCCAGGTTAGATGAGCTTTTCTGTAGCTGATTTCCCTCCAGCTTGTGAGTGACAGCTCAGAGCTTCATAGCAAAGCTATTCAGATTTGGGAAGACACTGGTCATCCTATAGAGTTAGCCTGAGGGAGAAGACAGCTGTCACATGGAGCTGCTATCTCCACCCATCCAGCCCTCTGCATGATACACTGCTTTCCAGAGGTCTCCTTGAAAGCCAGCAGAGCCCCCTCTTGGATGGAACAGTGGTATTAGAAAGTGCCCGTGTAGGGTGACAGCTTCCAGCAGAGGTCAGCAGCGTGGGAGGAGCAGCCACACAGCCCCAGTGTCTGGGCCCTGGCTCTGCCCTGGAGGGGAGATAGAGCTGAGCTTCCCTTGGGGGCTCCAACAGTGTAGGGTTAACTGCTCTCCCTGCACTCCAAACTGTCTGGGAGATCTAAGGAGATGTGCTTAGTATGTACCTTGCATTTATTGCTTATTAACGTTTAGTCCAATAATATTAACAATGCTGTGTCACTACTTAAATTATCCCTGTCATTGTTTTATTGTGGTGATTATAAATTTCACCTAAATCCTGGAGATGGCTCTGACCTCTACTGGGCCTGTGACCCTTTCCTTCATTTTCCTAAAAAAAAAAACCAATTCATTGCTCATTACATCTGCTCTTTCCCTGTGGTCTTGTTTCATTAAAAATGCTAATTCCCCAGTCTGCCTTCCCAACTTGGCATTTGCATATACATGAGCACTCATTCCTATTCTGGAGTGGTGGTCCCTGCCCTGAACAGGTCCTGAAAGAGAGCCTAGTTGAAAAAGCCCAGAAAGCCAGCCCTGACCTGTGGGGCATGACTGCTTGCTGGGCTCCTCATCTGATCTCTTTTATGCTTGCTTGACCTCCTTTGGAGGCACCTGCTGGCAAGCAGGAGGGTGCAAGGTCCTGCTGGAGAAACTTCTGTCTGGCATTGTCTTGTCAATGTCTGTTCCGGGCAAGAAATATGCCCTGCATGCTCCCCAGAGGCAGGAGGCTGAGCTGGCACTGCCATCTGGGCAGCTACACTCATCTGTCCTATGGTCCCAGGACGTTCCATTACAGCCCCTGCAGGTACACTTAGGTCCAGAGGCGCTAATAAGAAAGCACAACGATTAATATAGCATGTGTCTGTAGCTCAGCAAGGAGCTCTTTCGTGGTTTTACACATCTCTGCTTGGATGGAGTGATGTGGTAAATGAAGAAGATATTTCTCAAGTCCGGAGACCTGAGCTTAAGCAATTTGGGCTGCCAGGGAGGCACCCCAGGCACTCCTTCCGTCAAAGCCTCAGCTTCTTGTCCTCAGTGTGAGTTTGATGATGATTTCTTTGGAGGGCTATGGTGGTGCTGGGATGGGAGACCCCACTCAAATGCACTCAGCCCCCTTACCTCCACAGTTCCCATCCAGGCCCCTTCACTCAGCCTCCTGGACCACTCCAGTGGGCTCCTTTTATCAGTCTTCACTGCTTCTCTTCTGCTTCTTTCCCCTCATCATCTGAGCCTGGCTTCTATCGTGCCTTGGCTTTAGATTCAGACTCAGCTTCCCCTTCTTGACAAGAAGAGTTTGGGCTTCCTGGCTTGGCTTCTGGGTCCTCTTCTGTCCCTTCACTCATCTCCGTGCTGACAACTCTCCCATCACACAGCCTTCTTCTATTTCTCTAAATAGGCTATTGTAAGTATGCTGCTGTGGTCTCTGAGGAGCAGGGCAGCTCTCGTCCCTGTGGGCGCTCAATTCCCCAGGCCTGCAGCCGCTCAGCTACCCCCTCACCACAGCAACAGAAATTGGAGAG
The DNA here is from genome assembly GCA_004027165.1 of Ctenomys sociabilis. Taxonomy (NCBI): domain Eukaryota; kingdom Metazoa; phylum Chordata; class Mammalia; order Rodentia; family Ctenomyidae; genus Ctenomys; species Ctenomys sociabilis. Next base: position 83,854 of record PVKA01002752.1, read on the forward strand.
GAGCAGACCTCTCACACTGTTGCTGAAGACAGGCTCTGGCACGCACATCACACCTTCTCCTACTCTTGCTGGCTGTGTTGAGCATTTCTCAGGCACAGTTTGGGCCTCTGTCACCACAATCGTGCTCCACAATGTGTACGTTCCATGGGCATTTACTGAGTGTACCTTTTCTATGAAGCCCTGTCCCATAAGTTCTTTTATTATTTTTATTTGTTTTTCTTTTTCTATTTTTTCAAATAATTTTATTGAGAAATAAATAGCAATGAGACAGTTTCAAAACCAATTAGTAAGACAGTTTCAATAATTAATACATTGCATATTGTTGTCATCTTAGTGGTTATTCATAGTATAAGATGCAGACATGATATCCTGTCTAAACACTATTAGTACAAAATCTATCATCTCATTGAATATCTAATTATTTTGAATATACAGATACAAAGTGGTCCTTCATTTGTATCCCTATTTTTTGTTTAGTTTTGTCAGAGAAAGGTATTCCATTGTCATTTAAATACTGTAGGCATGTGAATTCAGAAAAATATTCCAATATAGTCAAGTAGTCCATAATAGTGGTAGGTTTTCCATAGGACTGGCAGTGTCAGAAGTTGTTGACTTGAGCCTTTTACTGCTCAGCATATTAATATGGCTTTACTTTTTATACTTTGTTTTTATACATTTTTGCTGGATGGTTAAGACCAAGATAAAGCAAGACCTATATAATAAGAAATGTAACTTTTGTATCTGAGAAGGTCAGTCAAATCCGCTCAGGATTTATCCTGAAACCTTGTACCACAGTTTGTAGATCTTTGTCAGTGTCAGTCATGTGGATGAGTCATGACCATTGCTTGACCTGTTTGCTCTCTGTGAAAGTCTGAGAGAATGTTTTCTCACGATGTGATTCTCCTTAGGCACACTCTACATCATGATTGTTTATTCCTATTTTTTTGAGATTTAAAGTTTTTAAAAAAATTTTTCTTCATAAACTTATGTCTCCATAAACTTATGTCTTCATAAACTTATGTTTCCAAAATAAATAGATTTTTAAATATATTTATCACCCCTTTTAAGTCTCCCAACAGTCCTACTAGACAGAATAGTTACTGTTCCCATTGTTGTCATCTTTATTTTACAGATAGGTAATTGAGGCCCAGAAATGTGAGGAAAGTAATTTGTCTGAGATTCTAGAGTTAGGAAGTGGTAAAGTCACACATCAAGCTCAGAGTCTGAAGCCCAGATCTGTCTACTTACATAAAGGCAGCCCAACTGAAAGGCAAGACAAAGGCAGCCCAACTGAAAGACAAGACAAAGCCAGCCTTCGTGGAGCTTGTCTGCTTATGAGGCTAATAGGAAGCAAGCCAGTAGATAAAGTTAGGGATTAGCCCTGTTTGTGAGAGGGAAGAGGGGCAGGGCTCTGGTGGATCTGGACGGGCATGTGGTAATGCTGGAGCATGGGTCCACTAAGATATCCCTGAGCAGATGACTTCCATGCAGATGAAGCAGAGCTAGCTGCATCCATAGCAGCAGGAAGGGTGTTCCAGGGAGAAGGATGGCAGTATGGACTAATGCACAGAAAGTTTTACAAAGTGGGTGGAAGCTACATTCTCAGGTTTAATTGGGATGGGCTTTGCACTGGAGTGGGTGGTGGAGCCAGGTGTGGGAGAGAGCAGGTTCAATGGTGGTTACTGGAGGTGCTGTCTGAGTGAGTACATGCATGGTGATCCATTTATTAGAATGCAGAAGACTGGAGGGAAGCACGTGTGTGTGTGTGTGTGCGCGCGCATGTGTGTGTGAGCCCATGTGTGTGCACATGCGCCTGTGTGACCATATTCACCTCAAGACCCAGTAGACTTAGAGTGGGCATTGCATAGACATTACTGGATCTGAGTTTGAAGTTCAAGTTAGGGAACTGAGGCCAGAAATACTAGCCGTTAAGTAGCACTGAAGTGCTGGGCGACATGACAGGACACAGGATGTATACATACACACTGAGAGGTCTTAAGGCCTCAACATCTGTGTCCCCTCAAAATTCACATTTTGAGATCCCACTCCTGAAAATGATGGCAGTAGGAGCTGGGGATGTTGGAAGGCAAGGACATCCTGGAGCAAAGTCTCTGTGGGTGAGATCAGTGCCTTTTAAGGAGACCCAAGGAAGATCCTTTGTTCTTTCCAGCATGTGAGGACATGATGAGACATCTCCATCCATGGACCAGGAAGAGTCCGCACAGCAGACATAAGCTCTGTCGGTGTTCATAATGACCTTCTCAAGATCCAAAATCAGAGAAGTGCTATCCAGTCTGTGATGTGTTGTTTTAGCAGCATAAATGGGCTCAGGCAGGGGAGATCATAACAGGAGCCTTGCACTGCTGGGAAGAATAGAAGAACAGAGGACAGTAAGTGAGGCTCATAGCAGGAAAGGGAGCCAGAAGCACATACTGTAATAGAGCAATGGAAGGTAGGTGAGGTCTAGAGAGCCTGTAGTCAGCTGACCTCACTCTGCTGGGGGCTCTGCCCCAGCACTCATCATTCACCCACATTCGGCAGGAGTGTTCTCCACATCCTTCCTGCCTTCCATCATACCTTGGAGGTTGCTTGAGGTTACTGCCTGCCTTCATTTTAGAGCACAGCTATACCAGGAAGAGATTTTCCTGTCTCCCTTTTGTAGAGCTGTATCCCAGCACCCAGCACAGGTGCCAACACTCCATGGTATTTCAAAAAGTAGCTGCTTGATTTCAGAGAATCAGAAGGCTAAAGGTTGCCTTGGCATGGGGAAGCCACTTCACTCCTGCCCAGGGGCATATTCCTACCTGGTGGAAGTGTAGGCCCCAGAATATTCTGTCCAAGAGAGAACGAGAGGGGAAAGGTACAGATGATTTTCTATCAAAGTGTGTGAAGGACTAGGGAGAAGTGAGGGAGGAGGAGATTGGAGAGACCTTGGTCTGCTTGAGATGTCTGTCATTTGGTGTTGAGCTGCCTCACTCTTTCAAGGCTTTCATGTATTTGGTTGTGTTTAATTCTCACAAAGCTGTAGGACCTGAATCAGCAAAGTGTGTTCCCCAGAGAGCACAGCAGGGTCACCTGGGATCTTTGAACAGTGGTGACTCCCAGGTTCCATCCAGCCTGGGTCTTTGGTCAACGTTGAAGACATTGATCTTGGGAAAGGAATACCCAGCAATGTGAGACCCACTACTGTTGAAGACATGGCAGTCCAGGAGTTACAGCCTGAGGAGGGAGGCCCTGGCAGAATGCCTCTGAGTTTAGAGCATAGCAAGGGGGCATCTTGGGACAGAACAGACCCCTTCATTCAGTGGAAATAGGAGAAATGGTTAGGAAAATCCACATAGGGTACATCTGGAAAGGAACAATTAAATCTTACAACTTTCCTTCTAGTTGTTTCTGGTTCCTCAGTGAGGTAGTAAGTGAGGTCCTTAGCTGCTGGGGAAGAAAAGAAAGAGGACACAGAGGATGTATCCTCTGGATACAAGAGCAGCATAGTCACTAGGGTGATGAACTAGGACCTTGTGTCATCAGAATCAGGAGATAATGGATGGTGGACACTTAACAAAGGCTGAGCCATTCTCATTGGTCCCCTGAGCTGCTCTGCTAGAGGTAGTGTTCAATGGGTAGGTATGAGCTCAAAGGCCAACAGCAACCCCTTGCTAGTCAAAAAGGAGCAGCAAGTGTTTCAAGGTCTGGCAGGTCTGAGCAAGAAGGGCAGAGCCATTGCTTTAAAGGAAATGAATTTCAGTGAAGGTGCTGGCCTGGCTTAATCTGACCCATAGTCACAAGCACTTTTCCTAAGCAGGGCCCCATGGTCATGCTAGCTCCTCATTCCACAAGCTTTTAGCATTAGCCCTGGTCCCTCTGCCTCTTGCTGTCTTGCTCTGACATCTGCTGATGTCTCTGTCTTTGCCCACCCTTGTTTTTCTGTACCCACAATACCTAACCTTGGCTTCTTCTGGCTGCATGTGTCTACTCCTAACTTTAGAATGTGGGTCTCCTGACCTCAGGTCTCCAGGGGCAATGCTCTCTCCTTGACACGTCCCAGGATGTTCTGCTTCCACCTAGCTCAGTGCAAATGAGCTGAGCATGGCAGTGATGTCTTTCCCAGTTTCTTCACAGAGATCTGAGGGAGCTCAGTGACTAAGCATCACCCTACCACCCATTTCCAGCTCCAAGTAGAATTTGGGATCCATTTCACATGGCCCTGGGCTCTTCTCCTCCCAGACAGTGTTGCCCAATCATGTGTGTTACCGGCTTCTGGCTCTGGAGCTGTCTGCCTGGACTCAGGCTGATGGCTTGCCCAAGCTCTCTCTGGTTTGCATGCTCCTCAGCCACCTGAGTGTCAGTGCACTCCCACATGTCTACCAGCTGTCAAACTCCCTGGATCTCTATGTATTGATCTGTAAATTTCCTGCCTCTGCACATCTGTCAGCCACCCACCCCTCCCACTCCTTCTGCTGCCCAGAGTCCCCCGATGCTTCCTTCCCTGCCTGACAGCAGCACTCTCTCCTCTTTCAACAATGATCCCACGTGTGTCAGGATCCACTGACACACATACTGTGGGAAACCATGTAGCCCCTTCTGGGCACTGTCACGTCTACCCCGGGCATAGACAGTGCTGATAGGGACCCAGGGCTCTGCTCTGTACTGCAGCTTGGTGAGAGCTCCCTCGTCTCTGTGTCACTTGGCAATCTTACACTTTCACTGTTTTCTGAGTCTCATTCTCCACATCAGGAAGCAGGGTGATATTGCTTGTCCTACAGGAGTCACCTGTAGGATGACAGCGTGGGTGCTGTGACCTGTAGATGTACAGTAGGCATAGATAGCAGAGTGGGTGCTATGGTGGCCCAGCTCAGTCCACAGCACAGTGTGCATCACTGGAAATGCCCTTGAGACTTTGGGTCTGAGGCAGCTCCCAGACGGGGCATACTCACCACTACCATGGCTGCCTCACTCTTTCAAGGCTTTCATGTATTTGGTTGTGTTTAATTCTCACAAAGCTGTAGGACCTGAATCAGCAAAGTGTGTTCCCCAGAGAGCACAGCAGGGTCACCTGGGATCTTTGAACAGTGGTGACTCCCAGGTTCCATCCAGCCTGGGTCTTTGGTCAAGAGCTACAATGTGTTGCATGCAGCACAAGCCAACACTCACCCCACTCACAGGAGAAGAAACTGAGATTTACACTGGACACATGGTTGTTCCTAGATCACAAGACGAATCTCTGGTGCAGAGCGTGGCTTCCTGCTCACATTCTGGAGGAACTCTCCCTCATGCACACATTCACTCTCATGAAATGCTGTGGACAGATACTCCACACTTCCTCAGCCCGGATCAGAGCAGTACTGAGTTCCTCAGGTCAGGCCAGTTGAGAGTTCTGTTTCCCTTCACTGGAAAAAAGTATATTAACAGGAACACCAGCCTGAGAATATGAAAACTTAAGCTCAACTAGCCCTGGTATCTGTACAAATTACTTTGGCTCTCCCAGCCTCTGTGTCTTCTTCATTTACCAAGTGGGATTATTAGACTACATCTTATATCAGTGGGCCTCTGTTACACTTATTTGTTCCCAAGCAATTGTACTTTGAGAATTCTCCATATGAGACCATTGCAGTGTTTCTGTTTGATGACCATTGTCCCTTGACCAACGGAATTAGGAAGAGGGAAGAACAGAAAAGGTGTAGGAGAACCCTAATTTTCCTAAAATGACTTTCTCTAGCACAGAAATACCATGGAGCCCCACACTGAATGTGGTGGATGATTGGTCCTGAGCCTGTTTCTGGAGCTGGAGGCCCCTCGTACATCACTCACAGAGCTCTCTCCAGGGGTTTATGGACCAAGGACATCTGGTGCTGAAGGCTTTATATCTGTTGGTGTGATTGCCCAAACAGGGAAAGGACCAACAACCCTCCAAATGCTGGGGGCGACATATCTTTAATTCCTTCTGAAGGGTCGGGGTTATTTCTCCATCGGGAGTGCTAATGGGATTCTAATACCCTGGCAAATGGGATTTTTTACAACTGCCATTCTGCAGTTACTGAGATGGCGTGTCGCTGGGACAGCCCCATAAATCCTGCCAGCTCGCTCAGAGGAGAACAAGGAGGAGGAGGAGGAGGAGGAGGAGGAGGAGGAGGAGGAAGAAGAGGAGGAGGAAGAGGAGGAGGAGGAGGCCACAGGGAGAGAAGCTCACTTAGGTCTGGCCCTTGGAGGGCCTGCTCCAGTCCTGCTTCTCAGCATGAGTTACAGGTTCTACTGGAGGGTCTAGCTAAGCTAGGGCACAGTGCAGGGACTGCAGCTCCCAGGCTGGAGGAAATCAGGCAGAATGGATGGAAGACACAATGGGTCTGCAGGAAGCGTGCTTTGCTTTTCAGCTTTCCCCTGATAGCTGGGCTTTCTGGGCCTCCGTTTCTGAAGGCCATAGGCAAAAGACTGGAGGGTAATGCCAAAAGCAACAAGAACCTCTGTTCCATTAAATCCAGTAGAACAGAACCCTGAGAAAGTCTGGGTGACTGTTAATTAGGAGAAAAATTACAATGGAGCCCATTTGATTGGGAGCTAAAATAGATGTTCCAGAGTGAAATGATTTTTAAAAAGGTATTTTCAGATTGGTTAATTTCTTAGGGTGAGCCCCTGTGACCTTCACCACTTTATGCCAGCATGTTGCTTATAGACATCTTCATTTGATCAACAGAGCAGATTGTAAGCTTTCCACTTTAAAGATGAAAAGTAACATCAGAGGCCACGTAACTTGTTACAGGAGGTGTCAATTTTCAGTTGCCAAGTTAAGAGCCAAAGCCAGAATTAGTGACTTTGAGCCTGCTCTGCCCCAGCCTACTGCACTCGTGGCACCATCTGGAAGATTCCAGGCCAGGCTGCCTCAGGACAGCCTCACAAGGACGTAACGTAGATTGGAGGTTTGGGTGGCTTATGGATTATAAGACCCAGATTCTCCACAGTGGCCTCCAGGATTCTCTCCCCGCATCCTGCAAGCTGTCTTCTTTTCTTTGGCTTTGCATCTCTTTTCCCAACTTTTACTGCTTCTTGTCTCCTTCCTTGATGAAGAAATTGAATGAATGATCACTGTGTGGTCTCACATTGCAACAAACATGCTTTCCTTCTTGCCAAGGTGTAAGTTTCTCCAGGGCCAGACTTCCAAAAATGCCAGGAGAGTAAATGGTGTGTGTGTGTGTGTGTGTGTGTGTGTGTGTGTGTGTGTGTGTGTGTGTGTGTGTGAGAGAGAGAGAGAGAGACTAGGCCCTATGGGCAAGGAATGGAAGAACTTCTTCTAGTTTTTAAGGAATTTATGAATTTCTAGAGAGCTGGGATATAGCCATAAGGTGAAACCTGTATAATGTATTTATGTTTCTTTATAGTAGCCAACCATCCCATAGCATATTCTGATGTCATTGCTCTGTTAGTGAGGAAACCCTTAGTGTGTGAGTGTGTGTGTGTGTGTGTGTGTGTGTGTGTGTACTTGTGGTTCCCAGCACTGAAGCCAGGGTCTTCTACATGATGGTCAAATGCTTTGTCATTGAGACACAGATACCTTCCCTGTGGAGATTCTAATTCTTTCTTGAACAATAAGAAAATAAACTGAACATGGGGGTGCTCACCTGCAACCCCAGCAACTCAGGAGGGTGAAGCAGGAGCATCTCCAGTTGCCAGCCAGCTTTACTGTACATAGCAAGTTCCAGTTCCAGTCCAGCTTGAAATGCAGAGTAACAGATTTAGAAATCTAAAATTTAAAATTAAATGAAGAAAGAAATGGGAAGAGAGGCTCAGACAGGTAAATCAAAGTATGCCCAAGTCTATAAATTTTGAAGGATCTTTGTAACACCATCTCTGTCAGGCTTTTGCTTCAAGGAGCGCGGGACTAGCAGAATAAGATGATGCTAACTTGCACACTTTATCAGGGGTGAACAAAATTTGGTAAGTGTTTAAATTTAAAAACATTTATTATAGTAAAAGACATATTGCCAAGAGCGATAGAATAAGTTCATTTGAATGGAGAGGGCACATTCTGAAGAGGATTGATTAGTGCAATAATTTTTTAAATTTTAAACATTCATCAAAGGAGGCAATTGTTGAGTGAAAGGGTTGCAGAAAGCATCACAAAAGAGGCGACTTGTGCAGACAGATCTTGTCATCATGGTGTCAGAATTCACAGGTTTCATGAAATAATCCAGAACTTTGCACTTAGGGAAAGCACCTTGCCACGGCAGATGGAAGGCCAGGCCTACCTTCTGCTCCTCTTCCTGACCGCAAGCCTCACAAGCTTTCTTCTCTCCACCCTGCCTCCGCGGCCCCGAGTTGCCACAGCTGAGAGACAGAACCACAGACTCTTTATGATGGCACTTGCTGGATTGACAGTGCTACACCTGCCCAGAGCCCTCCAGAGAGCCACTGTCAGTATTGTCCCCTGGCTGAGAATGGGAGCATATAGGTCCACTCACTGCCTCTCCACTTTTGAAGATATACAAAGAATGGGTCTTGGAGCAGACACAATTCAAGCCCAGCTCCAACTGGCACCAATTGTAAAAATACACTCAAGTTCCAAACTCTCAGTATCTCAGAACTTCAGCTTACTTCTTTTCAATCTAAGTAACAAATCTTACCCCCCTGCTGCTGTTACTACCATTTATTTCACTGATATAGACACCTACAGATGTCCCGGGGCTTCTGTGACTTCAGGACTGGTGTTCAGATATCCTGTTTGCTCTCAGGCTCTGGGTTGCTTCTGCCACAGCCGGAGGCCACAGGACCCTAGAGGTGGTGGCTGGTCAAGAATCTGCCTTCTGCCAATCCTAGCTGATGGGCAGAAGTCTGCATGGGCCACATGGCTGAGAGAGATGCTCTTTCTTCAGTACCCTGATTCTCAGGAAAGTGCCAGGAACCATGTGTTCTATGCTCTAGCCTAGCTCTGCCCCTAATTTATTACATGTGTGAAGAAGTCACTCAGTCTCTCAGGAACTTCAACTTTTCAGTGGAAAATAGATTTTGATGGAATGAGGAGGTCTCCAAAGATATTGGTAGGATCAAGGGGAAGGGTGCTCAGACTGTACCTCCTGAGCTCCACCCAGAGACCTTTCTACATGGTGCTTTTAGGAGCTCATCATGCGTTTTCCTGGGATACAGGCACAGCACATGTCTGTACACCTGGGCAAGGGTGCAGGTGGTTGGTGGACACAGGTTGCCAGGACCAGAAGTTGAGGAGGAGCAAAGCCATCCCCCGAGGGCCAAGCCAGGCCTTGCACCCAGCAGGTGAGAGTGGGACAGTGGCCAGTGGAGACAGCAATGCCATGTCCTAATTGAATCAAAGGAGGATGCAGGCAAATTACCTGCCAAGGACAATTGGTCATGACCTGTCATTCACTAGGTCACCATAATAGTCACCTGTCACCTTGTAACCTTCAGCACATTGGCCCCCTGATTTTTCTTCTCTCTTCTCACCTCAAGATGGCTCCAATATAGCAATGCTCATGTCCCCAGACTTCAGCCTGAAGCCCAAAGCTCACATAAGTTGACTTCAGGACTGCTTTTCACCGACAGAAGCCCAAGGTTATACATATTGCATGACTGGGTCCAATCTCTGCTTAGAATTGATTTTTCTCCCTTCCCAATTGCAGGAAGCCAGAGAGATGGGATTATTGTCTTGGGCAATCATACTGTGGCACCTGGCAGCTGCATCCTCCACCTCCTCCTCTGCATCCTACTAAATCGACAATGTCTAGTTCACTCATCCCCCGGCATCCTCAGCTCTTGCAGAAAAACTAGTGGTATTTGCTAAAACCCTTGGTAGCTGCAAGCACTTTGCAGAGCCAATCTGTGTGCCAGAGGATGACCTTTCATTGTGTGAGTGCAAAACAGCCTGACCCCACCGGGGGTGGTAGGCCCAGGGCCAGACATCTTTCTGTGGTCTGAGACTTCCGGTCACAGGGAACTCAGAGCCACCTGCTGTCTAGACAAAGCATCAATGATATCTGAAAGGGAAGATACAGCACAGGGCTGCAAGGATAACCGCCGATGATCCAAGCACACAGGTCTCACATTACACAGTCCACTTGCTGACAACCTGTCAGCTCTGGGGAGGAGCTGCTTGGGCCATGAGCCCTGGGGACACCAGTGGATCAACCACTCAGATTCTTGTTTTGCTGAAGTGCCACACTGAGCGCACACATTGAGGCATGCACTGAATTGATTACAAACATAATTCATCGTGTGTTTGTTCATTTGTCTCTTTGTTTGTTCACTTTCTGAATATATTTAAAATCTCTATCTCTGTCTGTGCTGCTAGCTCCAATTATCAAGTCTCAGCAAACCATGCCAGCTTTATGACGTCTGCATTGATCCTAGCTGTCTCCAGTCTAGGGAGGCTCTGGCTTCAAGAAGGAGCCTAAAAAAGAGGATTATGCGTGATTCCCCAGGCCCAACACCTGGAGATAGAAAAGTCCCAGAAAATCCCCCCTTTTTTCAGGCTGTTGCCGAAGGTATTAAAGTGAAATGTCTGGTGCTTTGCTTCCTCTCTCCCTGTGCTCTCTGCTAGACTTCTCTGATTCCCATTCCCACAGAGGCAGGTCAGGCTCTGGGTTTCTGAGCTGATGAAAATGGAGAAAAATGCCAACAGTACAAGACACTCAATCCCTCATCCACACCTAGTACAGTAGCTTGCTTTGCTTATTCCCTGCCATCTCCTGCCTCCTTAGCCAGCTACCAGAGCAGCGTCCACAGCAAGGTTGAGGGAGCCCCCTAGACAGTATGTATTCCCTAGAGGGGTGGTTGGCACCAGCCCTGCTCCTGTGTTGGTCCATGTTGTCCTTGGCATTTCAGCCTTGCCCTTTCATCTTAATCTTTGGTTCAGTTAAACATCTGGTTGCTCTGCACTTCAATTTTCACTGCTGAGGCCTGGAGCCACTCTCTGAGTCTGGACTAGCGGAAGAGCCTGGGCTGCACTCCACTCCTTCCTAGTCTCTGTCTGCTGGCTGCCCTCCATTCCTTGTTCTGTTTCTTAATGACATTGTTTCTGTTTGTGATGCTATTTCTTCTTGTTGTTTTGCAAAATACACCCTAAACTGCCTTGAGTATATGCCTAAGAGCAGACCTAAGCCCATGGCAGTGAGGTCACACTTTGTAGCAGTAGGACCTTCTTCCAGGGAGAAGCAGCAGAATTGATCATGGCCATGTCTAGGAAGCTCCCATCCCCTGCAGGTTGGAGGGGTCAGCCCCAGCTGGTGAGGTATGTGCCCTGCAGCCATTCTGGGGGCTCAGGAGAGATCAGGGAGATGTCCACAGACCATGAAGATTGCCAGCGCAGTCCAACCCAATTACTTGTCAGGGCCCCAAAAGACCTTTGATCGAAGTCAAGGTCAGCTCCTTCCTGAGCTTGTGACTCAGGGGAAAGTCCACCAATTTCAAGGTAGAGAGAGATGGGATTAAGGAATGAAAGCACCGTCTTCCAAGTTCTTCCCTGTCAGATGCAGTAAAGATAGAATGAAATAAGGGATAAAAAAGTACTTTGAACTTTTTTAGGCTCAAAGAAGCTTTAAGGATCTGAAGTATTTTGATTATCTTTTAACACTGTGATAATATTGATCACTTTGGGCCAGGGTAAGGTATCTCCAGAGGCTCCATGCAATTCTTGGAAACTGAAAGTATAAGTGTTGTCGTATAAAGGTCCCTGGTGGGCTGAGACTCCAAAGGAGATTTATAAAAGTAGCAAGGGTCAAAGGTTAATTTTTATCTTAATTGTGTGCTGAGAAGTCCCTTCTGAGGTCACAGCCCCGGGGAAGTATATTTAAATGTGACCTACACTGTAGACCATCACTTTCCTGACGGAAACCTGCCATTCCCCTGGCTCCTGGCTCCGGAACTTGGCCTCTTAATCTTTGGCTTCAGTCTTTAGCAGAAATTGTTAATAATGATAATAATAATAATAATAATAATAATAATAATAATGATGATAGTAAGTGAGTTATCAAGATCAGTTGTGTGCCAGAAGAGAAAACATACAAAAATTCATTTCTTACTGTAAGCACTTTGACTTCACTTCCCGTGTTGAGATTCTGCTATGGTTGATAAAGTGTGGATACAATGGATAAAGTGGAAAGATCATAGATATCAGAGTCTGAGAAAAAGGGCTGTGAATCTCCACCCTGACATGCACAGGCTCTGCTTTATGTCTTTTGAGTTTTCTATAGCTCAACTTCCTGCCTGACATGATGATGGTATTAATTTCTATCTCATAATGTTATAAAATTCAAATAGAAAGGAATGTGTCGAACATTTGGTCAACTCTGTGGTACATACATCTCAGTAGTGACAGAGATCATCTTTGGCATTATTGACAGTCTTTGGAAAGTGTCCAAGTTATCCTTCATGATTCCAAACCACGGATGGGCCAGCCTACCCAAGCATGAATCTATTAGCGTCTCTAAGGAGGATGGATTCTGAGACATTTGTAGTTTCTTTACAATAGTACTTAGATTCTGAATTTGGTATTCAAAAGCAGAAGCAGTGAACTCACAGTTCTCATGAGAATGCGTTTAGCTGAGGAGTGTGCCAAGTGTCCGCACAAGGTAGGGTGGCTTTCTCCCTGCCACACACCTTTGGCATGGAGGGAGTTCATGAGTGTAGAAAGCACAGTGGGGAGCGGAGCTCTCTGCCATCATCTGTGGCAGTTCCTGCTTCCACTTAAGCATTTAATCGCCTGCAGAAGCTATTCAGCCCTTTGTATCATCCTACACCGTGAGTATGAGCCCTTAAATATTGGAGATAACTAAAGGCAAAGCTGTAGAGCTGGTTAGAGTCACCTATTTAGAGAACAGGTAACGAATGAGGTAGGAGTGGTGTGGGAGTTCAAGGTGAGAGCTGTAAAGATTGTTTTCTGCTAGTGTCAGGGACATTATTTTCGGAATGTACAATTCTGGCCTTGGAAGCCAAACCTGGTTCCAAAACGATAATTCACATGTAATGAACTTAGAGAGTTATGGCTCCAGGATCAGAGTTTTCCTCCTGCTCATTCGGCCAGTTTGGCAGCATCAGGTGTTTAACCACAGAGATGAGAAATCTTTCAGGGAGGTGCACATATGAAGCCTCCTGTGAATGCCCAAACTAATTCACAGTCATTTCTGTTGAATTATCTTATGCACCACCATGGGAGGGCTGAAGAGAAGAGCCGATTCTTTACCCAATCTCTAGGAGGAGAAATAAGTACAAAGAGAAGAGTTTTGCAAGTGGGCCTACATGGGATTTGAGTTCAGACACAAGGGACTACTACAGGTAAACATCATAATTTTTCCAGTGAGTGAAATCAGACTCATTCATCCCATTGATAATCATCTGTATTAGTGTATTTTTGAAAATAAATATACTAGATATAGAGAAAGCATTACTTAATTGAATAAATCTCTTCTAATCAATGTTTTATTTCTAGAGCAAGCTTCTAATTTCTCAGAGCTTTTATATATATTATCTCATTTGATTTGCACAATGATCCTGTATATCAGAGAAACAGGTCTTATTTTATTCCCTGTAACAAAGGCTTAGAAGGTTAATTCAGGGAGTGTCGCCATATGGCTGGGGCTGGACACTATTTTCTGAATCTCAGCCCATGTTCATTAGGCAGGATGGCACCACTCTTCAAAGCTACACCTGAATGGTAAGGTAACATGCATTGTCTTAACCTAGCCTTGAAGGCTGCAGAAATGGAAGAAATGCAAGGGAATTTCTTATGACTGCCCAGGCACAGTTGTCTCTGTCCTATTCTTACCCTTATGGTGAAGAAGAACCATTTTGCCTCCTCTTGGGCATTTTGAAGTGGCTTCCAAGTAAGCACATATAGTGCAATTTAGATTTCATTTTAAGGTGGATTGTCAGAGCAGGAGAGGTGAGTCCCACCCAAAGGTGGCTGTCTATCTTAATGGACAGGTTAGATGCCAGAGAAGTGACACCATCACAAGTGGCCATAGGCTGGCCTCCAGGGATATTGCAGCCTGACTAGGAGGACTTTGCCAGTCTTCCCCCAACTGGACTCTTTCCAGTGTGGTCAGAAAGAGACTCTGTCCAGGGTGAGGCCTAAGCCTCTCATCTGGTTTCAGTTTACAGACACGGCAGGTGATTCTCCAAAGGCATGCTTAATGGTGCCTGCACCCAAGGCACTGGTGGGTGATTCTGCTCAGAGTGTAGAAAATCCAGCCTCTGGTTATCTGAATCACAGGCCAAACGAAGACTCTGGGTCTGAGGACCTGGCCTCAGATGCCCGCCCCACTTTGGCAGCTCTTCTGCTCTCCCGTGGTTGCGCAGTTGGGAGAGGAGACCTCACTGCACATTCAGGCCTTCATCACAGGCGGGCCATGAGCCACCGGCAGGTGGGGCAGGTGTGGGTTCCTAGGGCTGGCTGAGGCCTGCTGCATTCTACCACCCTGTCAGACCCAGTGTCTTCGGTATGCCCTTCGTAAGCTGTTGTTGTTGTTGTTGTTGTTTTTTTAAACTGGCTGCTCTAGCATCACTCTTTCTTGCTTTTCTTGAGGGGTTTTGTTTTATTTTGCCTGCTTTTCAGCCAGCACCCCCCACTTCTCATACTTCCCCCCCATCCATCTTCTCTCATCTCCAAGCCCTTGCTCTTCTCCTGGGTTGCACGGCCCATCTGTCCCACTCAGCATTCTAGATATTAGCTCAGCCATTCGAATTGCCATGAACACAAACATCCTCATTTACATGGAAGGCACAAAAGGTGACATTCTGTCTATAACAATAGGTTATAATTATCATGTCTCTCATTTGTATTCTGTTTTGCAGCTTATTGGATTGTTTGCCCAGGCATTCTCCATTTGATTCAACTCAGAGTGCTGAGAGCTGGGCAATTATTCTTTCATTCCTTTATTCACCAAGAATTTATGGAGGGCCTGGAGACTGAGACTGGTATTCCTGTCCTGGTGGTGCTTACATTCTAGGCAGCATGGTGCTATTTCTAGCCTCACTTCATCTGATGCAGGTCCAGAGGACTGCAGTCTGAGTCAGCCACATGGTAAGAGCCAGACAGGAGTTTGCACCCAGATCTTCAGCTCTTTCTAAGCTCCTAGTTGTTGCTCAGAACATACAGGTCTCCCCTGAGCACACAAACTATGTTTTAGAAGGCCATTTTTAATTTGAGTACTTGGAATTCAGAGCACACTTTTCCCATAGCAATTACCTTATAAATGGTTACCACATTATGAAGCCATCCAACAAAAGTCCAGTTAACCCATTTAACCCACAGCATAGCTGATGCATGCTATTAATAGGACAGTGCCTTCCTGCTGGGGAGTGTTCTCATAGTGCTCATTCAAACTTGATGCCATGCAGCTGAAACCTCCTTTTCGCCTCTGGCTGCCCTCACACTGTTCCTGTGTAGTATAATATCTTTACTTCATTTGTTTATATTTCTTACCTTCCCTGCTTTCTGAATTTTTTGTACAAGATGCAAGGAGCTAATGCGTATAGTCACCAGGCTTAGCTTGTTGTAGTGTGTGTGCTATTTAGTGAGTAAATGCTTGTCTGGCTTAAGGACAAATATATGGCTATTTCCATAGAGACCTGATCATAATAACTAATTAGACCAACCAAAGTCTATTCCAGGGGCATCTCAGATGTAACACACACCAAGCATCCTGTACCATTAGTATATTTGTTGTTATGTGTCCTTAGTAGCATCAACAAATAACCTTTGTGCCTTTAATCAAGACTAAATGAATAAACTGAGTTTTGCCTTTTTGTATTTTGAGTTATTATTAGGTAAATATTACTTTTCACCTGCATTTCTTAAGAGTAACCAGATGAGCTCCTTGCTGGGCTGTTTCAAAGCCCTGGGTTCACAAGTGGTACTGAAGCTGTCTATCTGTTTCTTCTTTCCTGTTTACTCCGATAAGATGCTCTCTGGGACCTGGAATCTGGAACCACTTGGTGGTTGTAGTGAATGGAGTTGTAGAGCAACTCAGCTTTTCTTTATCTTCACAGAATGAGAAAGCTTTTGTTTCTGCATTAACATCTAAGCAGTGGCAAAGAGAGTATTCAACTTCCTTTCACAGCCATATGTGCGTCCTAGAACCACTGGAATACTGAAATCCCGATTACTACTTGACCTAGAATTCCCCTAGTATAGCAAGAGTGGGCGATGGTCATGATGCTGGTGGTGCTGTTGGTGGTGGTAGTGATGCTGCTGCTGGTGGTGGTGGTGGTGGTAGTGGTGGTGCTGGTGCTGGTGCTGGTGGTGGTAATGGAACATTCTTGATCATTCAGTACGTGGAGGCACAGTTCTAGAAGCTTCATATAATCCTTTAGAATCCTCCTAATAATCAGGTATCATCACTACTTTAAGATAAACTAAGCTCAAAACATTTAAGTGATTTGCCTGAGACTGTGAAAATGATAAATAGTAGATCTAGAATTTGAGAACCAAGTCCATTGACTTCCACTACACCAAGAACTTCTAAGGAGCCTGGGAAACCCCAAAGGCAGTCCCTTCAGTGCCTGCTGAGTATATTTAGGCAGTTTCTAGGATGGTAATGCCATTTGATTTATGAATGTCCTTGCATCTTGATTCTTAGAAGCTCTGGAAGCAGCAAGGGCTTTAAAAAATCTTTTCAAACATACTTGACCTGTGATGGTTAGCTTAGAGTTTGTTCTTAGTCTTGTGACAGCTGTCAGTCATTATCACCATGCCCTGGTTCTTTATGTTATCTTGATGACTTAAAACCTTTGTGTACTACAGCATCCATGGAGAAAAAAGAAAAATTTTCGAAACTGACCACTCAGCACCACTTCTTCTAAGTGCATATTGAAAGGAATTTGTACATAGATGAGTTGAAGTATTCTTCTCTTAGAATATCAGTTAGACCCTATCCAGAACTCCCTGCCTCTGCTCCCTCAGCCTCTGAAGACCTTCATGGCATGATTCTCTCATTTCCGACATAATAACTCAAACTTTCTTGGAATTATAAGCACATTAAAATTTAAATTGATGTGACTTAGATAAAAGACATATGTTATATATATATATATAGATAGATAGATAGATAGATAGATAGATATAGATAGATATAGATATATAGATATAGATAGATGAGAGAGAGAGAGAGAGTCCTCTATGTTCCTGAATTAAAGAGATGAATAAATAGTTTCTCATGGCTATATATTTATTAATGGCTTGGTTTATCCAGGATCCATTCTCCTCTCAGGTTCAAGTCTTACAATCTGATTTCTGAATGAGTCTGGTTTTCTTTGGGGCCATTGGTTACCATAATTACTCGGATGAAAAGAAGATTTAGGAAGACAAAAGTCAAGCCTTGTGCATTTTTAGCTGAATCACAGGTCAGGTGACCTAATGTCCTGCTAACAATATTTGAGGACATCAGAGCAAAGTGTCCCTGCTGATATGTGTGGAGCTTGATTTTTAGCTAATGCAAGTGTAGGAATGAAATGAAATGGTCTGCTTAAAGCTCTGTGGGTATGTGTTTCATAACAGCCACTGTGCAATTCACAGTTGAATTGATGAGCTAGCAGGGTTATGTGCTTCTGCAAAACAGAGACATCTGACTTGGAAGAGCTTTCTCCAGGGAAACAGACCTATTTGAGCTAAATCAAAACAAGATTAAAGAGTGATTAAAGTGCTGCAGATACAACCTACATGGAAAGGTTGGAGGAACTGGGATTATTTAACTTGGGACTGAAAAGCTACACAGAGATTTCAGGAGAACTTCAGGCACTCCAAACATGCCCCAGCCACTGTTTTCCTCTGTCTCCACAGAGAATGGAGAAGGCAAAATGACCTTAAGCTGTATTATTAAGGATTTAGGATAGTCAGTGACTCTTGATCCCCAGTTGCACTTTGAAAATCATTTAGTGGCCATTTAAAACATCCTAATTCCTAATTCCTACCGTGGACTAATGCATCTCCAGAGGTGACACTCAGTGATTAATGTTTCTTAAAATCTCTGTTGTCAATTCTAATGTGTAGTCAGAGAGTACAGCTGCTGGGTTGATTAAAGAGATGGAATTCTGGGCAACATGGGTACTAGAAGCGTGAAAGCATCTAGAGATGCCTTTAAAATTGAGGTGAGTTGTGCTTGGGACAGATGAGTTATGGCGAGACCATCTGACTTGGCATCCTTATTTCTGAACCAGCCATTCTTTCTGCCATTCAGTGGTTTGGCAGCTGGGAATCAGACATATCCCAGCTTGGGCTCTCAATCAGCATTTGTTGAATGGATGTTTGTGGGAATGAATGAGTGAAGGAACCCCAAAAGTCAGCTCTCAGTTGTGATTCTGGTGGCCTGAGGTGGATTTCAGAAATTGTTTCCCCATAGCAAGTGCTGCTTAAAATAAAATGTAACATCACTAGACTTTGTTATTTAGAGCTACTTGCTACATTTCAAGACTATTATACCAAATAGCACCAAGACTGGAAGAAGGAATTTCACCATGAACAAGGAACAGGGAGCTATGCAAGTAGAGGGAATTACATTTTCCAGTCCTTCATGATGCTTGGAGAGGAGAGGAAGAGGTGACCATGAGCTGCATGTGGAGGCCAAGTTATTCTGTATGAGTTACAGCCAAGGAGGCTGGATGCAGGGGTGGTGCTGATGGGGGTAGGGTAAGAGGCCACGCAGAGCCGCATGGTCATGGGCTCTGGAGGAGGCAAGAACAAAGACACAGACCAAGGACCCTCAGTGAATTCAAGTGCTGCATGGTCTGGTCAGTTACTGTGCACAGCAATCTATCCCCAAACAAGCCTGACTTAAGGATCAGGAATTTGGGCAGAACTGAACTGTGTAATTCTCCCCATCCCTCATCATTAACAAGCTCAGCTTTGATGCTCAGATGGCCATCAGGTTGGCCTAGAACTTCCACAGGTGACTCATGTGAATTCCTTGGCGCTGGGGACCTTTCCAAGGAGGCACACAGACCTTTCTCAGTGTTTTTTCCTTAGAGTTTCTGGGTGTCTGTGTCCAATTTAGGGCTCCATGAGACCTTGGAGTTGGCATTCATTGCTCTCAGGCACTTGGGAACACTTGCATTGTGCCCCCATGGTCTAGTAAGACACTGAGGCCAGCCCAGATTTAGAAGAGGGAGATGAAATGCTCCTCTCCATGGCAAGGCAATCAAACAATCTGTAGCCATCTTTGCTCCAACACACTCATCTCTGGAAAGAGGAGATGAAAAAGAAAGGATAATTTGGAAGTATAAAGTAGTGAATATTAAGCACAGGTACACTCCTACCCTGGGCCTGCTTTCACAAAAAAGCAAGGATCAAGGCGGAAGAGCAGGTGTGGAGCTCTGGCCTAGAATTAAATCAGTTCTTGACCCTAGCTATTTATTAGCCAAGTGATCTGGGACTGCTCTCTTGTCTGTGAAGTGTAGCTAATAGGAGGACCTGCCTGGGTATACACTGAGTTTTTCAGGAAACTGAATCTGAGACATGATTTAGCAAATAAGTCCTTGATTTGAGAGTGCCACTGAAATCAAGGCACCACCTGTGGAAAGGAGAGTAAGGGAGCAGAACCAGCAGAGGGGAAACAATCAATCTATGGTGCAGGTCAATGGCCACCTTGTTGGACCCCACGGGTGCTCTGCAGACAAAGTGGCCTTTCAGAGTGATTCTGAATAGGTTAAGATTGCCAGGTATCCACACACAGCCTTGCATGAGGCCTCTTGGGAAAGGAGCACACGTCCCTGAGAGAGGCTTCTCTCCAGCTGGGCAATCTCTGAAGGGCTAAGAGCTGAGGACATCCATCTAACCAAGAAAGGACAATTTTGAAGTATAAGATAGTGAGTATTAAGCACAGGTGCACAGATCCCCGTCTGCCTGCTTTCCTAGAAAAACAAAGGTCAAGGCGAAAGAGCTGGTGGCCAGATGAGGGTCTCCCTTTAAGAGGGATCTGGGTGGTGCACTCCACCATGGAGGATGACAATACTTGCCTGGCTAGTACTTAGAGGACATCTTGAGCATTGTAAGGACAGTTTGATCATCAGCTTTTGTTTGCTGGCATTGGTTTTGACAGACTTTGTAGGTTAGACAAGCGAGGTAGCTTGCTATGTGATGATGTACAGAAGGAGCTGAAAATGGAAAATTGCTCATTGGAATGTGCAAGGGCTGTGGTAGCATTGAACATATCTGGGTGGGTACGAGTCAAAGGTAACCTGGAGAGGCCTAGCTAATGGGCTGGGCAAATTTGGAAAATTGCTAATACATTCACAGAGCAGTGTCAATGAAGTAGCACTCTCTTCATGGCGTGAATGAATGTGGAGGTCCTCGGGCCACACCACTTCTCTTTCCCAGGATCATTCAGCATCCCTGGGGCAGGAGGCAATGGGAGGATAATGGGCTCTGGGTTCAGATCCCAGCTCTGCCAGTCCCCAGAAGTGTGAACTACAGCAAGTCAATTAATCTCTCTGAACCTTGGCTTCCTTGTTCCAAAATTGAAAATGGAGATCACAATAACAAACCTGTAGGGTTGCTTAGTAGCAGTGTGTGTGTGTGTGTGTGTGTATGTGTGTGTGTGTGTGTGTATCTTCCTGGATTAAGTGGCTAGGATCAACAAGTAGACATCTTTATGATAAATAGGATCATTTGTCTACTATATCCTGGCTCCATTCAAGAATTCTCTAGGGTAAATTCCAGAGTGTTTACATTCAGGTGACCGTTTAGCAACTAAACATCCTTTGTATGGAATCGCTATTTGCACTTGCACACTTGTATGTTTCTACCAGGGCTGTTAGGCAGGAATCACTGCTAGCCTTCATAGCCAAGGTGACTGAGGCTCTGGGCAGCTCGGCACCTGAGGCAGTGGCAGCAAACCTAAGGCCTGCATGCTTCCAGGGGCTGCTGATAGTACTGAAAGCTCTTAAGGTTCCCCATCCTTAGAAGGAGTCAAGCAGCACACGTAGCGGCACATCCAGAATTTGAGTCCATATCTTTAACTCCAAGCACACTGTCTTTTCTTCCACAGGGTTCAGTATTTTTTTGCACTCCAGCAATTAGCAAGCAGCACAGGAGAGCAGAGTGACAGGTGAGTGTCTACAGTGGTGCTCATACTTGAGCCAGTCTGAATGTGTTTCAGGAGGACTGATCTCATAGGCTACAAAATGCATCTCTACAATCAGCTCTTTGATAGTCAGATTTCTTGAGAATAATTAAAAGGAAGTACAGGAGGAGGAAAAGAACTAAAGAAATCATCTTTGTACATTTTAATCAGAGCTGTTTTGGAGCAGTGTGATAAGGTTGGATGTAGAAATGTCAGCTTCTCCTTATCTCTAATTGACTTAAGTAGAGGCAGCAGTAATCCTTGTGTGCACAGGAGCCTGGAATATAGAGATGAGGCCAATTGATTCCTACTTTTTAATTAACAGATGAGCTGTTTAAAAACAATAGTATATAGGGGGCGGAGTGGGAGCAGCAGGGAATGTGAGGAAGGGTCATCTCCTAGGCAGTGGCATTTTGAGAAATATTAACAAGTGTCAGCCCTTGGCTTGAATCAGGGCCTGCAGTAGAATGGAGCTGTAGGTCTCATGCATGGGTGTGGTCACAGAAGGCAGCCACCAAGGAAACAAAGGACTATGAATTCATCATGTCCTCCTGGGAAGACCTTTGGGCCAGAGCAATTAGCCACAGTGGAGGGTTCAGCCTTACCCAGTCCTGATCAATGGCAATTGAGTCTGGCTATGTGTTACAAAACTCATCCACTACTGAATAAAATAAAAGTAATCATGCCTGCACTATGGTGGACAGACTTACGTGTAAGCAACCTGCTCACCCAGGGTTTTCCAGGTATTCATACCTCTGTGTTTGGTATAACTGTATGATAGTCTTTCACCCTAATTTCTATAAAATTTTATTCTGAACGCCAGCTTATTTGACTGATTTCCTCATTTTCCATTAAATACCTCCCATTTCTGTCCTGGGAGCTACATGTTATACACACCATTCTCCCAGAACATCTTTCTCACCAGTCCTCTATCACCTTGGTTAAGTCTACCACCACAATTTGTCTTCCTGGGAGGGTGAACAGACACACAAAATAACAGCCAGGATTTGGAGACGAAGTTATTCATGCTGACAGGCACTGATCGGGATCCTGCTCCCAGTATCAGGCCATGCTCTCTGGTGGTGCAGGGCTTCTGTGGGATAAGCAAGCAGAAAGCACAGTGGTAGAAAGGCTGCCATTCGGGGATTGGCTTTTACAACATATGCACAGTGGCCAGCTATATATCACAGTGACCAGCCACATCTAAGAGAAGACAGCAACAGCAACAGCAACAGTGACTGAAACGATTACCCGGGCAACTGGCGAGCAGATTGGCTGGGAGACAGTACCTTCTGCTGGATTCCTACTCACTGTGCATTACTACTACTGGGGCATTCTCACCACTGGGCCTACGCCATTCCTCAGGATAGTTTCCTGACATATCTCTGTCTGTCTGGGGGAGCATTTCAGATTGAGTTCATCTTCCAGATGTTAACACTTGAACTGTGCTCGGCCCCTTAGGGGAGTGGAGGAGGAGGAGGAGGAGGAGGGGGAAGAGCCTCATTGTTGTGCTAGCGCCCCTAACCATTCTTGCGAGAGCATCCAATGTGACTTCTTTCTTTGCTGGCTGTTCTCAAGGCTCCAGCAATTTTATAGGACTTCAGGGCCATGCGGAATAGACACTGTGGCTTAGAACTGTGTTAGAACATTCACTGGAGAGTAATGCGCTTTTACTTAGTGCTCGTGATATGTTAATAGTAAGGATAGGAGTACCAGCTTGGCAGTCTCGGATTGTTTTTGTTTCCCTAGTTTAAAGATCTGACTCTCTCGTAGACATGAGGGGATGGCTCACTTGCTAATATAGTCAAAATGGAAATTAAATATCAACGTGAACTTTGTAGGTGTCATGACAGCCATAGTAGACAGATACCATAACGTTATCTGTGGTTTTATCTACAGGTGGACCATATTAATTATCTAATAATGACAATGAGTGTGACAATTATCATTTACTAAGTGTTGACTTTGTGACTGAGATTTTGCTATATCCTTTCGGTGTTTACGTACTTTAATAATCACCTCTACTCTTGTGAGGGAGGTGTGATTTTCTGCATTTTATGTTAAGGCAATGGCAGCTGACAAATATTAAGAAACTTGCAAATTTATGCAGCTACTTAAGAGCTCAGAATGCTTACGTGACTTCTGATTCCATCTTTCTGTACCTACCCCAGTGCCTGACACATAATATATTTACTTTCTGTACTTCTTCAAGGAATGATGAGTTGAGGCATAGATTCTGCTTCTAGTCCTGCTACTTACTTGAACAATTTCTTCTAAATAATTGAGCTGAATTCCCTTAATCCACCAGCCTCCATGGATCCCAGCATAGCGCATGTGTTCTGCAAATATTTAATAAATGAATGCTAAATGAACAACTTATCCAAGAATTCTTTCAATGTCTGACTATGTGAAAATGTATGTTGATTTCACTCATCTCTGGCCTCTTCTGCTACAGGCTGCTTGTAGAAATTGGAGTGTATTCTATCTTTGGTTGGTTCTCACTGTTCAGTGTGTGTTTTGTATTCCCTAACTGGCTGTGTTATGTCATGTGTGTTCTCCATAGTGCCTCACGCAGTGCCTAGATACAAGAAGTACTCCATAAATATAGTTGGAAGTGGTCTGAGAATTGTTTCAGCACACACTGAGGCCTGAAGAGCACTGAACTAGCAGTAGCCTCTTGCTCTACTGTTTTAGGTCTTTGAAGAGACTACCATGTGCTTTCTGCTAAACAGATATCTTTGACAGGGCAGGGAACAACATCCAGTCTACTGATCTCTAAGAGAGAGAGAGAGAGAGAGAGAGAGAGAGAGAGAGAGAGAGAGAGAATTGTGCAAATACATATGTCCAAAGCCTAATTCTTTCCAATTCTTTTTTTTTTTTTTTTTTTGTCTTTTTGAGACAGGGTCTCACTATGCAGTTCAGACTGGCCTTAAACTCACTTTATAGCCTAGGCTGGTCTCGAACTCACAACAATCCTCCTGCCTCAGCCTCCCAAGTGCTGGAATTACAGGCATGCGCCACCACGCCCGGCTTCTTTCCAATTCTTAAGCCACTTTTAACCTGTGGGTAGGGGTTGACTCTCAAGCTTTGTAGTTCCTAAATATGGTGAACAAAAGCAATTTTGAGATAGTAAGAAGGATAGGAAATGCAGATAGGGTTGTCAGTGCCCATAGAAATCAGGAAAAGCTGGGAGAGAGTCAAGACTGTCTGGGGACATGGAGTTACCTTCTCCCATCAGAGATTCCAGGGTATTGAGCAGCAGCTAAAATCAAGTAGATTGTGGACTTTCTGGTATAGACAGTTATGGGAAAATCTCAGATCCTCTAGAAAACAATTAAAAGTTAATGGAAGGGCTGGCCAGCAGATTAAAGCACCTGCTTAGGCAGATGCAGGGACCGGAGCTTGATCCCCAGCCTGCTGTGCTAGCCCTACCCCCAGAGGAAGCAATTGAGACTGGACATGGTGGTACATGCTTTTAATCCCAGTGTTTGGGAGGCGGAAAAACAGGAGGATCACTACTAGTCTGATCTGTGCAGGCAGACCCTCTACTAAATACATTTTAAAGAAGTTAATGTAAAAACTTGCACTCAGGGTAACTGCCCCCTACCCTTACTTCAACTCCCTGCTCTCAGCCAGCTCAGTACTCCCTACCAAGAGACAGGATCCTTTTTTTTTTCAATTCCTTGAATAATTTATCCCTGGAATGAAAGAGGACTTTTACCCTATCCTGCTGGCTTCCTCTGCCATCTGCCTTCCCCTCTGCACTCCCAGTGTCTGTCTGTACTCTGCTGTGGAGATGGGCTGAAGGGCACTCTCCTTCTGGACAGGAGGGCAGACCAGGAAAATGTGTCTGTCGCGGGCAGCCCATCTCACCCCGCTGGGCCAAGCTGAGGCGGAGTGTCTGGGGCTGTTGGCTCCATGCTAGACAGCTTGCCATCCCTGTAACAGAGCTCTGCGGCCCTCAGCTTCCTTGGCTCACAGTGTCGAGGTGTCAGCATGGGCCCACTGACCCTGCTGCTGTGGGCAGTGCATCACAGCACAGGCACAGTTAGAGCAGTGCTGCTCACCATCCAGTGAGCTAGGGAGCAGAAAGGAGAAGGAGGAGAGGCCTGGGAGTCGTACAGTCTCCTCCGAGCTCCTCTTCTAAAACTCTCATAACTTCCCATTTGGTCTCACATTGGAAAATTTCTACCTCCCAAGAAAGCACTGGGAACCAAACCTTTAACACATGGGCCTTTCAGGAATGGTACAGATACAGGCTATCGAACACTGTATCCTCCATCTACCAAACCCTGGTATAGTCCTAGTGGCTTCGGTCACACTGCATTCTGCAGATGCTCCTGAAGCAGAGGGACCATGACCCTTCATCTAGGTCTTCTGGTGCCAGCACAAGACTTGGTGTACACCAGAACTCAGTAAATGCAAATGAGAAAAGCTTCTAGATTAGCTGAAGACCTAATTGAGACTACTAGGCTGGAAGCTCTACGTCCTATTTCAACCTATATTTCCCTTTCCAGGAAGTCTGAAAGCATGAGGATTCAAAGGAAAAAAAGAAAAGAGAAAGACATACATTTACCATGGAAGTTATCAAGTAAAGCTCAGCAACCTTCACAAAGAAAGTGGACCAGTTATTTAATTGGGAGACTTGAAGGCTCATGAAAGAGAAAGGAGGGTGGGAAAGCAGGAGAAAAGGAAAAGCACTGTGCCCACAACAGGGAGAGCTGGAGCTGGGAACAAAGCCTTGTGATTCACTCAAGAGTAGACATTGAAGGACTCCAGTGCATGCCAAGGCACGGGAGGGCCTGCCAAGCTCAGCTCCCGTAGGGCACTTGCCTTTTGATGCAGCCAAGGACGTGGATCTCAGCGGTGACCTCACAATAGCTAAGCAAGAGGCCGTTTTGGAAAAGAACCCCTGACCTTACCCTCAGACTCCTTACTTCCTAACTTTAAGAGTAGATATAATTATGATACTGAAAAAAATCAAGATAGTATTGCTGGTGGAATGCAATTAAGAGAGAAACCTGATCTATTTCTTACTGGGGGAAAGAGAAGGAAGAGAAGTAGGGGCTAGAATAGGACAATGCGTATAGCTCTAAAAGGTCTCAGTCAGTGGGGCATGCCGCAGAGACCGGTGGCAGCAAAGGCTTCTTTCTGTGCATTAGCCCAGCACAGCCTAGCACGGGCCTGCTGCCCCTACTTCACAGATGAGGAAGCTGAGGTTGAACAAGACTTCACTTCCAGAGCCCTCACTTCAGGTGCCACAGCAGTGTGTGCTGAAGCAGAACCAGCAGAGGGTAAGCAACACTTTCTTTACCTTCTTTAAGCTTTCCTTTCTGCCACTGCAGGTGTAACATCTTTCTGTGTGCTGATAGGACTGTCTGCTCTCTCTCTACACGGGCCTGAAACAAACCCAAAGAGAACCAAACAAAAGCCTCTCTAAGATAACCAGGGCCATGAAATATTTATGGCACTCCTATCATGACTGAAGAATGCTTCTGTAAGCGCAGGCTCCAAAACTGAGGAAAACATTGTCCCTGACACAGGAAACTCCCGTCTGCCAAGGAAATGATTGTAAAACAAGCCGGAGTGTTCCTGTCACACAGGAGCGAAATGCTTTGAGAAAACAAGGAGAATGTGGAGTCTTCTGATGCAAGTAGAACCACCCTAAGCTTCTGTGATAAGCTGATATTTTCTGGACACAATGCAGAAAGGCCTTCCGAACTGGGGAAGAGCACGGTCCCAGTACAGCAGGCAGGAGTGTGGATCTGGCCGGGTAGCAGACAAAGGCAGTCACCCAGGTCATTATTTTGTTTGCTTTTAGGGAATGGATATGGTGGTTTTCTTGTACTGTGCTAAAAAACGCATAACACAAAATTTAGCATTTTAATCTTTGGAGATGTATAATTTAGTGGTGTTACACATTTAAAATGCACAATACCATGCATCCGTCTCCATAACTTTTTTATCACTCCAAACAGAAACTTTAACCCAGTTAAATGGATGTCCTCACTTCTGCCTCCTCCCAGGCCCCAGAAGCATCCTCTTGTCTACTTTCTGTCTCTACTTTACAACTTTATTCAGGATATTTCACAAAAGTGGGACCGTACGAGTACTGTATGATTCCTTTTTATTGGGCTATTTCATTTAGCATAGTATGTTTATGATTCATGCATACTGGAATGAACCAAAGAAGTTCTCTTCCTTCTTGTGGTTGAAAATTAGCCTAATGCATATATATATATATATATATATATATATATATATATATATATATATATATATATATATTACATTGTGTTTATTAATTCCTGTTGGTAGGCACTTAGCTTGTTCCCACCTTTTGACTACTATGAATTATTTGGTTACAAATACAGATAAAAAAGGATCTGTTCATGTCCCAATCTTCAGTTGCTTTAGGTAAGTGTGATCAAAAACCAGGGTGAATGTTTAAAATGTTTTTTAAAAATTTATTGCAGAGATAGAGAGATAACATAGTGGACTAACCTGTTTAGGCAAGCTTAGGTAAGTGCAATGAAGGGGGTTCGATCCCCGGCATCACACGCTATGCCAGCCCCACCCCCAGGCCGGACTGAGCTGGCCAGAGTCTGGTTGTAGTGGTGCACACCTGTAATCTCAGCACAGGGGAGGCTGAAAGCAGGAGGATCAGCAGAAGTCCGAGCTGTGTGGTGAGACCAAGTAACAACCAAGTACATTAAAAATATAAAAATATAAAATGTATTGCAATAAAAGACACATTGCTATTAATTGTCATATACCACCATCAGTCCAAGAAGCTATCCCCTCCTCTTTGACACTTTCTGAAGCAGTCCTGGAAGTCCTGTTTTGGGAGTGTCTTGCACTGCTAGGGTTGCCTCAACATCCGGAATGGATTCAAATGTTTAACTTTCATGGTCATTTTGACTTTGTGGAAGAGCCAGAAGCCACCTGGTGTCAGGTCGAGGAATAAGGGGAGGGAAACACAATACACTGTTGTTTGTTGCCGTTTGTTACAAACATTTTGAGTCCATTCAGAGCACAGAGGCCACTCAGGAATGAGTGCCACAGAAGTGCTTCAGAAGTCCAAGAACAATGGGTGAATTAGTCTTTCTTTCTTTCTTTCTTTCTTTCTTTCTTTCTTTCTTTCTTTCTTTCTTTCTTTCTCTCTCTCTTTCTCTCTCTCTCTCTCTCTCTCTCTCTCTCTCTCTCTCTCTCTCTCTCTTTCTTTCTTTCTTTCTTTCTTTCAGTCTTTTATTCTTATATTGTATGTAGGACAGGGTCTACAGGGTCTCACTACTAGATTGGACTCCTAGTCCTATTTTCAGCCTCCCAAGTGCTGGGATTACAGGCATGTGGCACCATTCCCAATCTCAGTCGCCATCACAGCACACCCAGGGAGTGTGACCAGTATGGAATGCCAAGGATTGAACCCCAGCTATTGTGGTCTGCCTAAAGCAGGTGCTTTAGTTACCTGAGCTTCTGGGCTGACCCATGTCCAAGAATAATGGGATCAGTGTGTTGGAAGCAAAGAAAAGTAGTATGAATAGAAATGATGACAAGATGTCATTTATTATAATTATTATTTAAATTTTTTATTTAAACATTTATCATTCAAGATAGTTTTGATCAAACCTCCCATAGCAAAATGGAAGGACTGTGACGCAGGACAATGCTACAGGTATTTGAAGAACCTCCAAACTGGTTTCCACAGCATGGTGCCAGTTTCTCAATCAGAATGCCTGAGGATTTCAATTCTCCACATCTTCACAGTCTCTGTTTCCTATTTTAAGATAATAGCTATCCTCATGGCTGTGAAGCAGTTACCTCATTGTGGTTTTAATTTACATCTGTCTAGTGATTAGTGTTGCTGAATTTTTTATGTGCTTATCAGACAATTATATATCTTTTTTGATAAAGGTCTACTTAAGTCCTTAGGATGCTTTTCAGCATTTGTTGTTGTTGAGTATATGCCTTGAGTATCACGGGCTCTAGAATTAGAGCTAAATATTTCTCTAAAGGTGCAGGTTATTTAATGTTTAATAAAGTACCCCTCTGCCTGGCTGA
This sequence comes from Ctenomys sociabilis, assembly GCA_004027165.1. Lineage (NCBI taxonomy): Eukaryota > Metazoa > Chordata > Mammalia > Rodentia > Ctenomyidae > Ctenomys > Ctenomys sociabilis. Next base: position 112,968 of record PVKA01002752.1, read on the forward strand.
CATGTAAGACTGGAAGATGTTTTGGGGGGAAGGGGCAGCATCCTGCTAGGTTGTTTATGGTGGCCTTGAACTCACTATATAGACCAGATTGGCCTCGAACTTACATCAATCCTCTTGTGTTAGCCTCCCAAGTGCTGGGATGACAGGTGTTCACCACCACACCCAGCTAAGGCTGAAAGCACATTTAAGAGTCTTTTTGTCATTGTTGGTACTGTCCTACATTTTCTTGTATTTCTGGAATAAATGACCCTTCCATAGTCCCCCATGACCAAAGGTAAGAAAATTCATTGCAGAAATGGGAAAACCAAGCTAAATAAAAACTGAGAGGAGCCACTGTGGAGCAATCCAGGGGTAGGAGTCATATGTTGTAAACACCATTGGATCAGAAACACATTATCCTTGTTTGATTTGCCAACACCCACATGTTTAGAGTCCACTTCCAGTTTGATTTACACTCTGATGTTTAAGGAAATGGGAAAGAATACTCCATGTTGGTCTTGACAAATGTCTTCCTCTGTGCCTGTTACTCCAGTCCAGGAGAACAATGGGGTGGCTGTCACCAGTCATGTAAATGGACTGGGCACACCAGTGTCCAGACCATTGGCCACATAGCCTAGCTCCTCAGTTCTGACTTGGTCCTGCATAATCAGGGAGAGCATACAGCTGAGTGGTCTAACTGGGGGTCAAGCTTCTTCGCTTCATATCCTTGCCCTGCCTGTTCCTTATGTGGCCATGGAGGCCCTTTCTATGAAATGGAGACAGGAGTATTTGCTACAGGCCTTCTTATGTGATCTTCATGAAGTGACTTTCTTATGCACACATAGCCCAGATGGCAGCAAATGCAGGAGGAGACCCTGCACAAAGCCAAAACCCTGGAATCCAGGGGGAAACAGCCACAGCCACAAGCACACATCTATAGAAAAACAAATGGCAGTTTCTGTCCTACATCAAAGCAATTACCATCTAGAAGTTGGAAGCTTCCATTTGCTGTGTTTCCCAGAAGATTTGAGGGCCCTTCTCCCAGGCACAGACCCCTCCACAACCAGGACCAGAAGGCATGCTATTTCTCCGCAGAGAGGGTCTTTTTCCCATGGGCTTTTGCCTTACCAGGGAGTCCTGTGCCATAAGCACTAATCCCCATTGCTCCTCTCAGAGGGAGGCTTAGCTGCATTTGCGAACTCAAAATTAAAGCCCTCACATCCTCCAATCCAAGCGAACAGCTGGCAGTAGATACTGATAGCAAGGAGAGAAGTCGCCTCTGTGTTGGATGCCACACTGAATAGTAAGTGAGAGAATCCAAAGCTGACACTACCGAGGCTCTGCCACCACCTGGCCATTCTGCAGAGTGGCCTTCCTCACACAGTATGAAGCACCAATAAGGTAGAATGCCTCTGAATTCTTGTGAGCAACTTGTGCGAACAGTGAGACATTAGGAAGGGTGTGTGCACGTGCATGCAAGGGCACACACCACATCTAGAATCAGGTTGTAATTACTGGCTTATGAATTTAGCCAAGACATATGGCATCTTTAAATTTTGATCCTCTTTCTAAATGGGAATACTGGCTAGCCAGTGACCTCCTGTTAGGGTTAAAGAGGGCAGCGTGTGCGAAGGAGTGCAAGGTCTCTGGTTTATGACACGTAATCAATAGTTGATTTTAAGTTGCTTACCCAGTATAAAAGAAAACTATGTGCTTGCTCATTGCCCCAATAACAAAACTGATTATGGTATTTTGAGAGAGAGTAGAAATAGAAGGAGAAAAATAAACTTTCCCAGGGGTCACACTAGTGTTCCGCTTATGTGTAGAGCCATTACTGAAAAGTCGTTGGCAGAAAAGGTGGCCCTGTGGCCTCAGTGGACAGCAGACTGTTGAAGCTGTGGCAGCTGCCCTGCACAGCAGCTGGAACACAAAGCCCTTCAGAGTGTGCTGAGCCTTTGGTGACCACGGACTGAGCCCGCCCCCAGCTGACAATGATGTGGCACAAATCCCCAAGTTTCAATGGAAGGAGCTGCTCCAGTGGCCCCAAAGAGAGAGTGAGAAAAAGGCCTTTCCCTATACGCAGGTCTGTTTTGCTGCCACCACAGAATGTGTCTTTAAAATTCACATCGAGTCTGCCTCTTAGGGTCCTTGATGCTAAAATGGAAATAGACGATGCTTATTTGTCTATGTGCCCCTGTGGCCCAGGTGACAGCTGTTAGATCTCTGGGCAGCAGAAGCCCTGGGAGAAGAAGGACTTAATTAATCACCTGAGCACCTGCTGCATGCCATGCTCTGTGCTGGGCACAGTGAGGGATGGAAAACACAGCCCAGTGGTTTCTGTATTTTAAATTCTTGCTAAGGGTGATAATATAAACATATGTAGGACATTAACTAGCAACAGAAGAAATACATAACAACTTAATTCAATAATATAGAAGATGACACATCATGCTCCAGTCCATGATTAATTGCCAAGTGGATGGCAAAGCAGACATTAAGTGTTATGGAAAGAAATCAATCAGTGTGTGTTTATTAACCCTACCTGCAAGCTTCTGACCATGAAAGAGACCAGTATTTCTGAGGATCCCAGCCAGCTCATTGGATGTTACTTTGAAATTCGTGATGGTCTTCTCCATGCTAAACAAATGGCATGAAGGTTCTTATCCAAAGCCTCCTGCCCCTCTCAGGTACGTGGCTCCACCCCTACATCTGCAGAGGGAAGGTTGCAAGGGATTTGCTTCCCCTACAGGAGGCCAGAGCCTTTCCTCCTCTGTGTGTCTCCCTCACAGCAGCCTCGTGGCCTGCATGCTGCTGTGTAGCAGCCTTTCTCCTGAGCCATCTGAAGACAAGGCCTGAGTTTACACACTGCTGTACTTCTCCCTGTGTAGTGCAACAGCTGCCATAGTGGCCCTCAGGACATGGGCGAATGAACGTTCTTAGAATTCTCCTGACCAAACATATCTGATATCTGTGAAGCAACTGTTAAGCTTGGACAATGCTTTACTAGAAAGAACAATATCTCTTTGTCAAGAAGCTAATATTGAGGGCTGGCCAAATAGCTCAGCAGATTAAAGCACCTGTAAGCAGGCCCAGGGGCTGGGGATCCGATCCCTGGGGTGCACTGAGACAACAATTGAGACTGGGCAGGGTGGCATGAGCCTATAATCCCAGCTCTTGGGAGGCTGTAAACAAAAGAATCACTATGAGTCTGATCTAGTAGTGAGACCCTGAACACCCTGTAGACCCTAAAATACAAAAAAGAGAAGCTAATAAAGGTGTAGGATGATGGTCATGGGCAGTAGTATTCACTATATTTCCTCTTTTCTTTAATAGAGGAATGAATTTGCAGGAAGCGTCTGCGATTAGTTGCATCTTCTTCTATCTTGAGGCAGTTCCCATGGGCAGACATTACCTGATCCGGAAGCACCACTGGAGCATGCTGGGCCTCCTCCAGTTTGGGACAGAGAGAAGGGAGAGATCCCACCAGTCAGGCACAATGCTGGGGTCCCTAAGAATTCCCCAGCCTATCATGTGACAAATCAAAAAGGCAGGTGGAGGAGGTGTAGCAACCCAGTAGCTCACACATGAGAGAGCCCACCATGGTTGTGTGCAGTGCATCCACTTAATTTCCTCAGCATCACTCTAGCTATGACAGGGAACATGCATAAAGAACACACAGCGCAGAATACATCTAAGGGCTTCTGAGGACTTTGTGGCGCAAGCAGATGAGTGAAAGAAGCAGAGACTAGCAACTTTTGTTTTATTTCCCCAACATTTTCCATCAAACTCATCAAAAGGAAAAGATGAGAGACTTTTACAGGTAGTACCCATAAACCCATCACTAGATTCTGCAATTAAATTTTTATTTCATTTTCTTGATCAGAAATTCATCTATCTGCTAGTCATCCATCAATGTGACAATTCTGATTTTATAACAGATAAGTTCTACTTAAGAGAATATGATACACACGTGTGAAACAGTGCTTGCTGTTTTCCAGAGCAGTGCTCCACGGTGGAGCACAGGTGCACACCCGCACGGAGTTGAGAAGTTGGTCATTTGTGCAGAAAGAAAGACTTTCATGCGGGAGAGTGAGACTTCTGCTGGGCTTTGAGTGGTGCGCAGCATTTGGACAAGAATAGGGGTGAAGGATGGGGCTCTGGTGGGTGTAATCCCATCCCTAAGGTCCTAAGGTCTCTATCTCCACAAGAAGGTGGGTAACATCATGCTCACAAGTACCACCGCAATGCTTCTTTCTTGGCTGATGCCGTTCATGGTGTTAATGACACCATAAGCATACCAGGGACACCGCTAGGGTCCTGCAGTCCTGCCTGGGAAAGTGCACATTTTTTGTTGAGAGACTCTTGCAAAGCTTGGAGTGTTTGATCCATAGGAATTAACTTTGTCACCCAGAATGAAACCAAAGCAAAAGTCGGAAATGAATATGTGTGAGGGGCTTAAAATTGGAAAAGCAGTTAGGAAGGAAGTGGCCCCACCTTGATGGCCCCTGGGGAGTAGTCTGCACACCTCCTGGGGGGCAAGTAGAGCAGAGACCATGGAAGGCCACCCACCTGGGGAAAAGCTGCTGTCCTCCAGAGCAGGGAGATACTAAGCAGCTGCATAGCAGGAGGTGGTGGGAGGACCCGGAGCTGACAGACTCACTAAATACCGGCCTTTCCACTCCATCTGCCATTTTGGGAAGAGGCTTCTGAAGACCAGCTTTAAAAGGTTATCGCTACTCCAGGCCCTCCATGGGATATTTGCTCGTAATAGGAGTCAGCTGCGATCCTGGCCTGCGCTTAAAGGTAGACAAGAGAAGGTGGAGAGCAATTACCGAGTGTGTCTGCACAATTTTGAAAATCAGTTACCTGTCCCCTGGCAGGAGAGGAGTTGGCTGCCTGCGGCTGGAACATTCTGTCTCACTTTTGTTTTGTTTTGTTTTGTTTTGTTTTTCCCACTGTCTCCCAGAACTGCTCTCCCAATTCACTTGCACTGTTTCTACCTGCTCTGGGGCTGTGTTGTCCAGCACAGAGTCCATCTGCTGGGGGCAGAGAGACACACACCACAGCCTGACGGGGGCTCATGGCGCTGCTGTGGCTGGAGTAGGGCAGGGGCCCGGTGTTCACAGAACAAAGGACACCTGGCCTGTGTGTGGCCCAGCCATGCCGAGCAGGAGGAGCTCATGCAAGCGCAGCAGAGGGATGAGCCCACTCATTCTGTGGAGCAGCCTCTGTGCCCTCTGTCAGCAAGATGGAGCGCGCTCGCTATTTTCTCCGGCTTTTAGGATTTCCATATTTATTGCTTGTTTGCTACCACTAGAGAGAAGGGAGAACGGAAGGGGAGAAAACAACAACTTCCTCCATTTGAAATTTTAAACATGAATATGTGAGGTTTGCCCTCCCTCGAGCCACGCTCCCTTCAGACCCAGCAATGCACACAGCTCGCTGTAGATGTCAGGGAGAGGCCTAGAGAGATGAAAGTGCTGTTACTGCGTTCCACACACAAGGAAATCATGAGCAGAGAGAGAAAACCTTGGCCAGTGCCATAGTAGCCATCCTGAAATTAGCAATGCCATTGTCAGAATCTCGTGTTCATTTTCTTACCATTACATCATATGGGTTCTATTTGTGCTCAGGCTGAGAGTCCTATGGTGTGTAGAAGTTCCTACTCTGTAAAAGGCATGATGTAGAAAGCTTGCATTCTGCCTACAAGAGTCCTCAGAATCCCCTGTGGATGCAGGCTTTCTCTCCATTGCATCAGTTCCAATGCCGGACCCAGAGTGACATAAAGCGGAGGGTGAAGAGGTGGCCACTGCTTACCAAGGTCACATCGTCTTGGAGAGGTGAAGAACTAGAAGAAAAAAGAAACAAGATGAGTGAAATACCTGACATACAGCACATGCTGAATGTTTATTAAGGAGAAGATGGTACTGAAGTTTCCCCAAAGCTATAAAGCACTGTTTAGACAGAGAATAAAGTTGTGGTGATTGATTATGCAGCACATTGACTGCAGTTAACAATAATATATATTTCAAAATTGTTGACAGTAAATGTCAAATGTTATCGCTATGAGGATGCTAAGCATATGTATAAGGAGATAGGCATTAACTTGATTTAATCACTCACTAATGAATGCATATACCAAAACATTGCATCAGAGCCTGTGGCGGTCAGGTTTTCATGATCAAGTACCTGATGTAACAACCTCAGGGAGGAAGGTTGATTCTGGCTTGTGATTTCCGAGGGTAAAGTCCATGGCTGCCTGACCACAAGATAAATGAATCGTGGCTGACAGGCACATGAGGAAAGTGGTCCACCTTACATCAGTCAGGCTCAGAGAGTGGGAAAGGGAGGGTGGGGATAGGAAGGGCTGGGATGAGGCACAGACCCCCAGGCCGCACCCCATCACTTACTCTCTTCAGGGAGACCCTGTCTCCTTGTACACCACTTCCCAATAGTAGCATCAAATATGCTTGTGTCACTGGGCTGCTCCACTTGAAGAAATTGGCGTCCTGAGTAAGTCACTTTCCAGAGGGCCAGCCAGCTGGCCACCATGTGTGCAGAGCGTAAGCTTTAAATTCTGGCATTTTAAGTCCAGATCATTGTGTGTGTGTGTGTGTGTGTGTGTGTGTGTGTGTGTGTGTGTGTGTATTGATCAGCACATGAGATAAGATAGCTCGATGAAGGAGAGACAGTGCTCAGAGCTTGCTTCCCATGGGAGCTCCCTCTGAGTGTTCCATGAGAAGGCGTTCTAGGCAGGAGTCCAGGCACCAGTGGGAAGCTCTCAGGAACAACATGAATGTGGACGGATTGAGTAGAGGTGCCCAAAAAGTGGAAAATGAAGCTGGGCCTTGGCTTTGTTCCTCAGTGGGACGGTATTTACTAGAGTTGCCATGCGTGGCTGTTCTGGCAGGTCTGAGGCTCAGCAGCCAATCAAACAGAATGGATAGGGAAGCACACACCCACAGAGATCACACTGTGACCTGGACCCTGCCTTAATGAGGGGCCAATTGAATACTTATGAAGAACAAAAAGAAGCCAGCCCTGGAAAGTCAGAGTTGGAGAGCCCTCCAGTGAAAGGACAGGGAAGTGAGAGCCCTGAGAGGAGAGTGAGACATGGAGGAATGAATATCTGAGGAACCTTCCCTGGGAGAGGAGGGGAGGATAGGTGAGGCGAGGGGAGGGAGGGGAAA